>JAPYZA010000044.1:0-47239 GCA_030522685.1 Eupelmus azureus | reverse complement strand
ATATGCCCAATCGATTGATTAAGTATAAGAATATTTAGGGTGTTATACTTATTTCGTTACAGTGCTGAATTGTTAAAATAATGATAATTCATTTTGGTAATTAAAAAAATAAGAATATTTATGCTTATTAAATTAGAATTACATTCATTATTTTTTAATAAAATGTAGATTTTTATAACAATGCATTATACAAGATGATACATTATGCCGAAAGAGATTGTAAGCAATATAAAACAGGAGTTTATTACAAATAATTAACGCTCCAAAAATCAGATCGGGCACCCCAGATAAAAAGGCAAGGTGTGTAGTATGCAATTTTACCTTTATTAAGCCCTTTCACGGACTAGAGGAAGCTGCCATAAAATAATAAAGATTGTTCGTATTTTAGAAAATCATTTTATGCAATAAAAATTATTGAATTAAGATAAATGATTATAAATTCTTAAAAACTTCCAATGAATCCATTTTAATTTTCAGTTAACTGTAATATAATGTAATATAATCATTTTTTATTTAAAATTAAATAAAGTGAAATATTTGTTTATTAAATAGATATTGAATACTAATAAATATCTTCTATAAAGTGTCTTATATTACAATTTTTTTAAAGAATTAGGCCATTTTTTACAATTTTAGAAGGATGTATTTTTTACAAACTTACGTTACTTGCTTTTTTCCGCGAAAAATTTGCACTATAAAAATCTAAAATTTTTAGTTGATCCCACACACTACGAAACTGCGTATTCTTGAAAATAAGTTTGTAAAGTAACTAGTAGGTTTTTAAGTTTGTAAAGTAGTATTAATGAAAGGTTGATTTTTTACCTTCTGTAAAGGTTTAATACTACAGTATTCATTTTTTTTTAAATATTGATTTAGATATTGTCTTTGTGTGGTTGTATTCATCATAAGATTTGAATTTAGAGCGCATGAAGCTTAATTAATTTTTTAATTTTACATTTTAATACATGACCTGAAAATTGATTTATAATATACTACTTTATTTCTATGTTATTATCAGAGGAACAAACTGTCTTATTTAACATAAATTAAACATCATAAGAAGAATAAGATAAGAATAAGAATAAGAATAAGATTTGTAAGAAGTTTAATTCGATTTTTCAAAATCGACATTTTGATACGAATACGAACTGAGCATTCTACTTTTCGATACCCACAGGTAAAATCATACATATAAATTTATAAATTTCATATTTTTTAATATATTTTGGTCTTAAACGTTAAACGAACTCTTACAAAAATATTGGAGTACAATTTTTTGCTTATAGAAAAACAAAATTTTTTGAGCACAAATAGAGTCTTGTGTAGCTTCCCAAGAAGCCATGATTCTTTTAGATCATAGATTTGGTTTACAATAAAGTCAAAATTATTGTAGTAAGAAGTTATCGTTCGCAAGTCGTGGATTATTGGAAGGTTAGATGGATTATTGGAAGGTTAGAAATAAATTTCTTTTTTGATCTATGCGAACCAAGGTGTAAGTTTTTGAATACATTTATTTACGTATTCGCTTTGTCAACGGTTTGGAGGGATTCAAAACCTCCCTTTTCAAGATTTAGGCGTGTGGTAAATAATGAGTAACATCTGAGGCCGATATGCGACCATCAGCGTATCATGAAAATCGCCTCCAGCCGCGGTTTCGTTCGCGACCGTGGAAATTTCTCATTTTGACAAAATCTCTTTGAGATTTTACACACAATGTAACCGTCACGCACATTATTTACCACACGCCTAAGTCTTGAAGAGGGAGATTTTGAATCCCTCCGAAACGTTGACAAAGCGAATACGTAAATAAATGTATTCAAAAACTTACACCTTAGTTCGCATAGATCAAAAAAGAAATTTATTTCTAACCTTCTAATAATAAAGTCAAAAGTTTACGAGATTTGCCTACTAGATTAAAGATAGTCGCCCTCCGCAACGATACACTCTACCTGTGTGCAAAATTTCAAGTCAATATTTGTCAGAGATGAAGCGTACCGTTACGGAAGAAAACTATATCCTGAATTTATATATGTAGCTGATTATCATGAAAATTGTGCTTTTTTTACTAAAACGTGGATGTCGCCATGGTAAATTTTTATGTAAGTTAATAGTTTGTGTACGAAAAATTGTGAATTCTATGAAATAATTACAGATGCTATTACGATAATTTTGTTCACAAGTTATCAAAAAAATTAATTTATATAAAAACCAAAATTTAAAAAAATCATTGATTATGTATTCACACTACGGTAATGACATTTTCTCCTTAAACGCTAGGCGATGGTTTAAATTGACTTAAAAAATAAACTGATTCTCTTACGATAATTTTCTTCTATCGAGGGCCAGTAGTGTAATTGGACTTATTTACATTCCAGGAAACCAGTAGCATTTTTATTATTAATATTCTCGTAAGAGTCATGCCGCGATAACTACCGAGATTTTGGCTTTTACGAAATATTTACTTATATATCCTATTTTGTTAAATACGTTTAGTATAAGTATTTTGTATTTATAAGTGTAATAAAAATGATCTCAAAATTGGCTGTTTAAAACTGTGTCTGAAATATATGATCGCTTTCTTTATTAAAATTTTCATCTCGGCGAGTTGTCCGAAAGCACACGTTTGCCTTTGACTCGGGTGAAATGATTGCGATAAAAGGGCAGTAATGGAATTACTAATTATATAGTATTATCATCTTTTAAGCATTGTCGTTCCTTTTTTCGTAAAAATATTCCTTACACTCTCATATTTATTAAAAACCATATTATCTATTTATGAATCATATAATTATAATGAAAAATTTAATTTGAAATTCATGTAATTTTCAAATGAAATTCCTTATTAAGTAAATATTTATTATAAATTCTATGCGTAAACGCCTGTTATCTGAAAAAAAAATTTCACGTATCTGAAAAAGAAATTTTTTTATATAAAAAACAAATTTTGCGCTCGACAATATATATCTTTATATGTATATTTTTTTATACTAGAAAGAAAGAGCGAAAATTTCATCTTTAACAAACTTTTTGTTTAAAACCTAGCTTTAATATTTATTTATTTATTTATTTAAATAATTAAACGGGCAGTATGCCCTTTACAAGTAATATAGAAAAGTTCTTAGATTTTAAAGTATAAGCGAGAACTTGTAGTTTTTAAAATCCATTTTTTAAAAATTAGAGTCCTTATAAATTAAAATATGAATTAAAAAAAAGATATTTTATTTACATATGTGAATAAGTTTATAAATAAAAAAACATTTAATGTAAGAACGGAATCAGAGGGTCATGGTCTGCCAAATGCGTAACAAGTATCGGCTGTGCAGACATCTCGTAGAATCACGAGCTATTACCAGTCATCACTTTCCGTTCTGAATCCCAGAAGGATCGACGACCGTAGTCGAGCCCTCTCTTTTCTAGCCTTAGCTTCACTAATTCTTCCACGTGTTAGAATTTACTGGTTGCCATCTAGCGGCCCAGACGTGTACTTGAGGCCTTGCTAAGGCTATAGCTACAATACGGTGTCAAATTTTTTATACTTAATACTTTTTTCCTCTTAAATTTAGAAATTTTGTTGCATAATTTTTATAAATTTTCATTCTTTACTATTTTTATACTCATGTCCTGTACAAGATTAAAATTTATAATCAATTAATCATTTAATTGTTCACAAATTGTTGCTTTATTTATTTAATAAAATGTTTAATTATAAATCTATATAAAATATAATATAAATTATAAAAGTTATAAATCAATTTTAAAAATCAACGTATATTATTTTTTCATTTAATTAATAAATTAATATACTGTAAAGATCCATCGACACTTCGATACCGATTCTTTATGAAGTATCAAATTTTTGATACCTAAGGTATCGTTTTTTTTTTGTATCGCTGACCACTAACTTACTTTCTCAGTTGTCGTCCCAACTGAGGTGTCACCATCTAATTAGGGAATCGATTCACCTTATATTAACTTGATAATAAATTAGCTGTTACGCTACCTTAGACGTAACATTAGCTTTAGAAATAAATACTTTTAGGCGATTTGAAAAGTTATAAATTTTAATAAATCTACATAAATAACAAATATTACAAAAAAATTTTATATAAAAATTCTTTTTGTTTCAGAGCCTACACAAATTTACCGGTTTTTGCGGACACGAAATCAGATGTCGGTGAGTACCTTCATAAATTGTTAACATGTACATTGATTAATACTTTTATTTTATACTATGAAAATTGGCAATTCCATTCTGAACGTTAACCACCGTAACCAACTAACGTATAGGTACATTATGCAAATTTTTTATTTTACAAAATTATTATAAAAACTTATAATAGTTATATTATTTAGAAAATTTTCGTTAATGGCACGCCTCTGTTATTAACCCTTGTTTTGAACAATTGTAAATGAATGTTTATTTGCAGTTGACTTTGTTTTTAATATCAAAGACATTTTTCTTGCTCTCTCATTTTCGTCAAACTAACGAGTCAAACCGAACGCGTTTATTTTGCATACCGACAACATTTTTTTTTATTTTCTCCGGAAATCTCGTGTGTTTAAGTTTTTTACTTTCATTCACGGTATGTATTAGTTCATCTTATCTGTTTATTGTCACTTAACATTTTTTTCTTAAAAAAAAAAGATCTTCATCCATGAGAATAAATGAGAATAGGTTTATACGGTCAATCTCGGTTTTTTTTGTTGCAGCCAATATTTCTATACAGAAATCTGACGTACATGAGGCAGCGCATGTCCCGGAGCCACAAGAACCGGCGCTCATTCCGCGTCAATTCCATCCTCGAAAAATTAATGGCTAAGAATGAGCAAGAGCAGAGCAACGTGCTGCGCGGTTACATGACGCTCACGTTCTTGGGATTTTACGATAAGCAGCGTAAGTCTGGCTCTTATTTAATCGCTGAATTTTGTTAAAACGTTTAGCTTACGGCTGGTAAAGAGCTACTGTGTGGTAACGAATCGAATTAAATGCTTGATTTTTTAACAACTCTACGTATTTAAAAGATAGATGTTTCAGATTCGATTTCGTTTAGATTCAAGAAAACTTTTTAGCAGTTCTTTTCCAAAAAGTTTGAATTTCGAAACTACATATTCATGATAAAGGCAAAATAAATTGACAGTTTGCTCTTTTATTTTCAGTCGAAACTCCACAAGATCCAGTAAAAGTGGAAACCTTATTATTAAAAATATGTCACAAAAAACGCAAAGATGTTAGCTCTCCAATAATGCAGGTAAGCATATTTCTCTTTTCTGAAAGTATAAAGAAAAGACAATAGACTTGTAAAGGGCTTGTTCATGAATTGTCATGTTATTCTGCACGTTTGTATTTGTCTTCTCTTTATGCTTATTAAGCACGACTGAGAAGACGTGTTTCAGTAAAAGTTTAAAAGAAGAATTATTAAGCAAATTGCAAAAATCAATTTAATACCTTGTTTATTTTTTTATTAAAACATATTTTCTTGTTGACAGGTTTCTGTAGGTACAAGTGAAGTTCCGATAAACCCTTCTGAAAATCAGCCTCCGTCAAAGGCACCCACAGTCTCCATACCTAATGAATCATTTAGTTTAAATAATGGCCACGTAGCAAAAACGTATATGCTGCTGCTTAGGGTCTACTGCATGTCCAATAATGCCTGCCTTATGCAAAACTGTGATGTAGAAGGTAAATCTCGATTCTCTTGCTGTTTATCTATTACTTTTAGATTCATTAGAAAAATTCATGTTACCCTTTTAACTAACAACAAATTAATTAATAATATTTATACCCAGAAAATTATTATTTAATCACAATCAATAATAGATTTTTTTTAAACTTTAAAAATATTCCATTCTGATTAATTATCTGGGTATAAATTAAAATCGTATGATATCACATCTTTAATGCACCCCTTTAAGAAAAGTATCGTGGGTGTTTCAGAACCAGCTCAAAAGCGGCGCAAGACCGCTAACGGCACTGCCATAAAAAGCAACCCCGAGGAAGTGAAACTGTATGGCTCGGAGTTGATAGTTTACGACAAGCACAATCGCTGCCTGCTCTCGGCCGGTGACTATGAGTTGGGCCTGCAGGAGGTACCTACGAGTGTTCGAGCAAGCCCCAAGAAGCATAGCTCCTGGGAGGCGATACCCGACATTAAGGAGTGTGGCCCGTTCGATGTATTTGGTCGCGGGCCGACGCTCAAGTTCCGGCTGACCTGGACCAACGAGCCCAGTAATGGCTATGTCGACAGGCCGCTGGCCCTTGCTCCACTGCCCAACGGCGATAATAAGGAAAACCGACCGGGAAACAGTAAGGGTACTTTTCTTTATATTATTACATCTGGTAATAAGTACTTGGACAAAATTAAACTTTGTGAATTTTGTTTAAGTTTAAGTGCGAAGGAAAATGAAAAAAAAATTTTATATATACATCCTTGCATGCATGCATGCTAATTTGCACTGTTTTAATATGCGTCAAAGTTTTTACGACTGTTATATCGTTATTTTACTACTTTGAATTGCTTCTATATGTACTGATTAAATATTTTTTTTTCAGCTGGTCTGGATAGGTGTACAACTAATCATAATAACAATAATACTAATAATAATAATAACACAACACTGCCTACACCTAGTCCCCTTGCGCCTTCAAAAATGTCTGCAAATTCAGAGAAAGTGGAAGGACCCAAGGGTAATCAACAAATTGTATATCAATTTCTTTACAACAATAACAGTCGGCAGCAAACAGAGGCTTGCGAGGATTTGCATTGTCCTTGGTGTTCACTTGACTGCGGTAGACTGTACTCGTTGTTAAAGCATCTCAAGCTATGTCATTCAAGATTTACATTTACTTATGTTGTACGTAATACCCTATATTATTTATTTTATAATATTACTGTGCTCATTTGTTATTAAAAATTGTTTTATAAAATTTCAGCCAATACCACAAGGTGCTAGAATAGACGTAGCTATAAATGAATGCTATGATGGTTCATATGCCGGTAGTCCTCATGAATTGATCTCGCAGCCTTCTAATGTCTCTTATTCTAGAACAGGACCTACCAGGCGCACTAGTGTTACAAATATAGTAGTATGTCGACCTAAAAGACCAAAGCCAAGTCTTTCTGAATTCTTAGAACTCGATGAAAATGAATTTGAAAATTCAAGGCCTTACATTACTGGACACAATAGGTAACTTTCCAAAATTCATATCTTCTATTATCATTTTTCTTTTTCTCAAATTAACCTTTGCATTTCCTTTGTTTTTTTAAAAGGCTGTATCACCATACCGTTACCTGTTTACCAATCTATCCCAAGGAATTGGATGCCGATTCAGAGGGAGAGAATGATCCCAAATGGCTGCAGACAAAAACAATGATGATGATCGACGATTTCACGGATGTAAATGAAGGCGAGAAGGAACTTATGAAGATGTGGAATCTGCACGTGATGAAGCATGGCTACGTCGGCGACTGTCAGATTCCGCTCGCCTGCCAAATGTTCCTGGAGAGCAAGGGCAAGGAGCTACTCATGAAGAACCTTTATCGCAATTTCATTTTACACGTTTCCAGTCTCTTCGACTTCGGTCTGATCAGTCCCGTCGTCCTTTATCAGACCATACAGAAACTGCAGGACCTGATGAAGGAGGAGGGTGAGAATGGCGACATTCGCAAGGTGCTGCAAAAGTCACACGCCGCGCAAGTCGAGCGCTGGATTACAAACGGGAGCCAGAATTTAACCGAAGTGAAAACAGGTAAGTAAAAGTATTTTTTATAAGTTTTAACTTATAAAAAAAGACTAAATAATAACTTTTCTTCTCGAAACAGCTAATAGTGCTCAAGCGAGCAAAGTAAATTTCAACCATCATGAGACAAATTCGAATGCGAGACGAAAGACAACGTTACCAATGGGTTCCCCACCCGGTACCAGCCACAATAGCATGAAGCATCCAAGCATGATGAGCGGCGCCAAGCTCAGCAACTCCACGAAGGACAACCAAGCTGATTTGCTTCCGTCGAGACGTAAAAGTACTAGCTCCACTGTTGACGATAAGACTGGCGTTAACGGCAACGCGTCGGCGAGCTCGGCGCCACTTCGGCGCAAGTCAATGGCCAATGGCAACGACGGCTCTGGACAAAGTAGCGAGTATCACAGACGAAAGCTGGTCTTGGACGCAGTGCCGGCAAGTGCTAATACAAGCCAGAAAACCGCGCAAAACGGCACGCTGTTTTAAAAGAAGGTTACAGACACTCGACGGTGTTCTTTTCATGGTTATGACGAGGGGGATGCTTGGCGGTAATGTTTTTCGATGACGTTTGTATGATTACTCGAATGTATGACGTTGACTATTCGACGACGAAAAGGATGAGATATTTTGAAAGAAAGTATAATATTCTTTTTTTGAGGAAGATTAATGACTGGTTTGATCAGTTATGTTGAATAATGTTAGACTGGATAATCAAGTAGTACAATCTTTGATTGATTCACGTCGAGAGAGTTTTACTTTCACTATTACGTTTTTCCGTTGATGTACTAGGATTAATGGAATGTTTGTTAGTAATTAAAAATATTGACTTGTACAAATTATTAGCTCATAAGTGTTTATAATTAAATAATGTTTGAAAAGATAATTTTTTTGCATATTCTTTTGTAATATTTGAAAGTCCTGATTAAATTTTTGGTTTCTATGAAATATGCAGATGTTTGCTGCTATCTTGGCTTAAATAATGCAATGTCGTGAGATTTTTAGCGTTACGGTGAAGTAGACTGATTTTTTAAAATAATGTTACGTAATTGTAATAATAATTGTTATATTCTTAAAAACTTATGTTTTCAAACACAATGCAAATGTTTAAAAGTTAAAAAATCTTTTGAAAGTAAAGCATCTTAACTGAAATAATCGAAAAATCGTAGCATAGAATTATAGCTTTAATTTTGATTAAAAAATAATAATTTATTATAAAGAAAATTAATTTAGGAATCAGACAAAGGAAGCTATATTTTGAAAGTTCTGATTATTTTCTTCATTTATGAAGATATTAGATCAATTTTCTTTATTTAAATTTATAGTTGACTTAGAAGATTGTATGTTTTTTTATATTAAGATACATTTGAGTAAGTTTCACGAACAATACAAGCGTCAACGATAAAACTTTTTCAACTACCCCTCAAAACAAAACTGCGTATACCATCGTTCATCGTGTTTACAATTTTTTTTGTACAGTATTTGTTGCAGATAATATAATTGCGAAAAATTATATTACTAATTAATCGTCGTCGACATCTGCGGTAGTGTGTAATCAACACAAAGTGTTCGTCGCTGTTTTATATAGCCTTGTAGCACGTTTTTTTTTTTTTTTTTATTTGAATCAAGTGATTGGTAATATTAACTCGTGAGCCATTTCTTACGTCCGTATCTGTCTTTTTATTTTTCATAAAAATCATTCCATGAACAATTATGGGGATTTTTGGTATCCTCCCTGCCAACGCGTTCAATTACGACAGAGTTTTCTCTTTTAAAAGTTCAAAAATTTAAGGTCACTGCTTAATTTTGGTAGTGTAATGCTTTTAATTTTACTCTAGTCAACAATATTTGGATACCAGCTTAGCCGACAAAATGTGAATTTAAAACTACCACCGTTGGTATCAGATTTCGGGAAATTAATTAAGCAGCTCCATACCTTAAGGATTTATCTAGGTAAAAAGAAAAACAGAAATATAATATTGCAGCATGATTAGTTTTTGTCTTAATCTACGGTTATATGAATTAGATACAAACAAAACTTCGGTTGGCTCGAATACTTAGTTTACTAGTTACAAAGAAAAAGAAATATTACAAAAAAACTGATCTAAACTTAAAAAAAACCTAATTATTTTTAATGAAATGTTTAAAAAAAAATTATATATATATATAATTCTTACAAGAAAATATCTTTTTAGAATTAAGCAAATGCCAATCGGTTTAAGATATAAAATCCAAAAAAAAAATTAATTATGAAATTTTAATTTATGTGTAAACACAAATCATTTATTAGTGAAAAAAAAGAAAAGTATAAGCAACTGTACATGCCGAACACTTTATTTGAATATTTGGAGTGAATCGATATAGAGTGAAAGTGCCTTTACGAAAATCCAAGAGAGCATCTGATGATACATATATAACGACGACAGGACACGTGGCTTGACAATAATTGTGAATCGATTGTCGGTGACTTAATTACTTTCGACGTAACAAGTAACGTAGAGAGAAGCACGCTGTATAAAGTTTAAAAAAGAAGCGTATAAATGTATACTTTTTTCTCTTAAACTAGACGTGTATACCTTATTACGAGTTCACGATTGCACAGTCACATGTAGTCAGCCGTCGAGATAAATCTTGGATTGTCCTCTCTCAAACGTTTTTTCCAATGCTGCTTAGAAAGGATCGTGTATAACGTTAAAACACATTACAATGTACGCGCGTATAAGAATCATGCAATCACCCCCTGTTCACAGTTGTCTCAAGAAGTTGCGCTTGATGTTTGTGTTAAATGCTTGGCGGACGAACGAGTGGCATGTCTCGTTCTCTATATTTCCTTTTTTATCTATTCGCGTTGTTTAAAAAGTATATACGTATATTTGTTTTATCAGACTTATACATGACACAGCAAAGACGCTGGCTTCTTTCGATCTATTACGTGCAAATGATTTTTTTTCGTTGTTGTTTGTAATTTAAGGCTGTATGGAATCGTCAATAATGGAGACGATTACAAGTTAGGCGGACAGATTCTTTTGGCAACTGTGACCGCATTGTCCATTAATATTACTGTTTACATTATAAGATGTATATAGTAAGAAATTTTCAATAAAATCTGTGGATACAAAACCATAATAATCGCTTACGCATTTATTTATTTATCATTATTCACTCGACGACTCGAAATACGAATTATTTGTACAATATTCTTATATGAATGGAATGTTTTGATGCTTATTGGCGTGCATTCCACATGACAGCCTGAAGCTAGCTGTAAGCCTTTAAGAAAACTTTTTCATTCTGTTTACAAAATGCACGTGAATTTTTTTAGCAGAACGTGCACAATAAACATGTGTTGTTACAGTGACATATCCGAAATTCCGTGCTGAATCGAACATACGCTTCCAAACACTTCCTCGGCACAAAAATATGTCCAAGGCTCATTCGTCCAACCTGGATGAGAGTCACGACAGCGGCATCGGCACAGGTAAATATGTAAATTCTCTCTGATCGTTCAATAATCCTATGACAAAGCTACAAGAAAAATTGAATCGCGGCTAATCATCATTTAAAACAAACACTTTGTCACATCCGAACCGACTATCGCGCTCCATAATAGATACCATAACCAACCGAACCTCAACATTCAATCCTAACTTAATCCACAAAATTGCAGAAAAGGAGAGCGAGGAAGTCAAGAACGGCATCTACTCGCAGAATTCGCCGCTTGCCAGCAGCTACAGCAGCCTGCGCCGGCATCAGCATTTTGGC
This sequence comes from Eupelmus azureus, assembly GCA_030522685.1. Lineage (NCBI taxonomy): Eukaryota > Metazoa > Arthropoda > Insecta > Hymenoptera > Eupelmidae > Eupelmus > Eupelmus azureus. Next base: position 35,739 of record JAPYZA010000044.1, on the reverse strand, counting down.
AAGATCAGTTTCAAATCTCTCACGGCTCTCGGCGCCAGAGACTCACTGGAGAACTTGCAAAAGATCCGCCGTCGCGGCGATGCTGGTGCCAGGCGACTCTTATTCAATCGCGGCTCCAGCAGCTCCGCCAGTGGTGAGAAGCGCGCCCACAGCAGGAAGAAGTGTCACAGAAAGAGGTTCGATAAGTCGAACGTGTCCGAGGTGAACATCAGGAAGGTGACGGACGAGCTGGCTGGGATAGCCGAGCAAAAGGAGAAACTCGTCAGCGTCGTCAGTCCGAGAAAGCTGGGAGGAGGTGGTAATCAGCGTTTTCGTTGGCTGATTTTTCTTTTGCGCGCTGTGAGCTGTGAATTTTAGTGCGGACTTGATCGGGAATGGGACTTTTTTGGAATAAATTATCAATGATCTGAGACGTGGATTTATCAGAGATTCTTTTGTGTATATGAAAAAAGTTAATTTTTACGGTGATGACAAATGGCAAATGACAAAAAAATTTATAAACAGAATGTTTACTGTTAAAATTTGAGGGACCGCCGAGCAAAACTTTGACCAGCTAGAAAGTCAATCATTTAAATTTAGTAAAAGCTCAAAGCACCTCCGTACATCAACAATTAAGCAATCTACAATTACAACATACTCTTTACACTCGGCCCATCTCAAAAACAAAATACGAATCTGAGCGATATACACCGTTGATACAGTCGCAACACCTACGAGCAAAAGCACTTAGAAAGCATCGCGTAAAGTGAACCGCAGTCTCAGCACACGGCCAACAACACACGAACACGAAAGGAAAATCGGAAAATTGGAAGCAAGCCCTAGAGCGCCGATCTATTTCTACAATCCTCTCCCCGATCCCATCCGCCTATAGGCAAAGCAAGCGGCTGCAACCAGACCGACTGCCCAGCGACCAGTCCAACCGGCGTCGGCGAGACTGTCTCTGAGGCCGCCGCTACCGCTGCCGCTGCCTCGGCCTGCAAATTCTTGGACTCTCCCGAGATTCTGCACTGCCTCGAGAAGCTGAGACTGGACCAATCGTCGGCGAGCCAAGAGGAGGTCAAGAGCAGCGGCGCACCGTCGACGCTAGGCTCGGGCGACATCAGCCAGGAGCTGGACGATTTGGCGGATGCGGAGAGCTGCTACAGCCAGGGCATGGCCGCCTGCGCCCAGATTCTCGACGACTCCAAGAGACGCAGCGTGCAGTGGAAGAGAGAGGTCGACGTTATCTACTACGCCGGCGACGCCGACGGAGGTAATTGACTGATTGACCGATGACGTTGATGTATGGCGAACGGTGCAAGTGATATGTGCAGATTGCGTTTGCTGAAATATAAGTACGGTTGGTCGGCTTTTTAAAATTCTTTAAGGATATATTGGTATTGACTTGATTTGGCGGGTTAATTGGAGACAGTCGATTTAGGTAGCGAGCGTAATGAGTTAAGCAACTGAGTGAAATTGCTAAGTTTGGTCTGAAAGAGCTTCTCATTTTGTGTTGAGAACGCCACTTTGATTGAGGGTTTCGCATTTAGCTTATGCTTAAAAATAGTTAATTTGATATAATATATCAAAATTAGAACTAAAAATATGTGGAAATTTATGAAACAGTTCGAAAACAATCTTACTTAATAACTTACTGATAATATGATAAATATTTCTCTAATGTTTTAAAAACGCATCTGCTGGATAAGAAAGAAAAAATATGGCAATAATTATTTTTACAAATATAAGAGCACTTTAATGCATATACATTACATACATCAATAACAATATATAAATAAAAAGCTAGAAAAATACAATTGTTTTAGCGAAAAAGTAACGTAATACTTCCGGCCTTACTTGCGTAATTTTTCCCTAGCAATAGAATAAAGCATTAAAGAAAAACTATCCCCGCAGGTAAAGTTGTTCGCCGTGAGAACGAGCCTCTGCGGGAGGAGGCCGAGCAGCAGGCCCGGCGCAACCGATTCATTCAGCTGGCTCTGACCAAGAACTTATTGTCTAACGTGAGCGCGTGCCAACTGCGCGACCCTTGGCTCGTTGTACTGCCCAAGTAACGTGTCTTTTATCTTAAACGTGAAAATCGTGGTCTTGCTTATTTTGTACCTGTCCCACCCTGCCCCTTTCCCCTTCGTTTAGTGGATGCGAAAGCGTGTGTGTTTTATTTTTCCCGAGAGTCAAATTGCCGTCACAAACTTTTTGATAAATCTTTATAAATAAAGTTTTGAAAAGTATGAGGAAGCTGTGCGATATTTTCTATCCCGAGTCGACACTTTCCTGAGTAAGTGAGAGGTATAGCGCGGAATTTCGAATTAATGACGACGGCCTTGGAATACACCTGTTTTTGACAAATGCAATTTATCAAGATGGTTAATTTTAAACTTTAATCGCGTGCGCGGCGAACAGAGATTTACGTTGGAGAGAAAACAAAAGCATCAATCCGAATAATATATCTTATCTTTCTTTATGATCTGTGGTTACTGTATATACACCACAATGTTTGTTTGTTTATTTTTACATAAATTATGCACAAGTTGAGGAATATTTGTTCTGAGAGAAAGTAAGTAAAATCTTTTTTAATTGTCAGGTATTTTTTCCAGTGTTATTGACTGTTATTAAGATAAAGATGAAAGCTTATATGAGTTAACAATAAAATCATTTGTTTTGTCAGATTGCATTCAACACAAATTCAACTGAAATCTTGGCATGAAATTCTCTTTTCCAAGCTATACCTCTCGGTAAAGTCAATATATTATAATTAATTTGTACAAGTATAGATATTTAATTTTTAATATTTATACAAAACAGCTGAAGTAAAAGCAGTCAATTCTTTCTACTCATAAGAAAGTAATCTTTTAATTTTATAATTTTTTTAAATTATGAGTTGCTCCTTTAATTACGCTCTTATTGGTATTACACTAATTTCATAATATTAATTATTTTATAAATTTGTACTTTTTATTAATTATATAAAAACAAGCGGCCAATTGCTCTCTTTCATTTGATAAAATTATAATAATACGATTTTAATAATAGAGAGCCTAATTAATAAGATATATAAAAAATCTTATTCAACATTGGTACGCACAATTAACTATCTTAACAATTCTTAACAATTTTAATACAAAAAACCTATGAACAATCTGTCCAACTGGCGGCTTAGCGCTTCTCAATCTTCATCAAAATTAATTGGCTGAGTCTCTGGTAATGAAAGTATTGGGGGAAATCAAGGCTCATTTCCTCGATAGACCAGTCAAGCTTGTGCCGCTTGACGCAGCGCAAAAACTCCTCGTACGAAGGTGCCACGGATTCCAGATCCGCTATCGTAAAAACGAAGCGCTTTTCTAGGGCCACGTAAGCCTCTCGAGCACCCGACTCGTTCAGTAGCCTTGCCAGAGTTTTGACGAAACCCTCCGTTATCTTATCGTCGTATATGACTGCAACAGAAAGTGATGCAATGATAATGACGGCTGTATATCACCTGTTGTTCGGGACTGCCAAATTTAGGCGGATCCGTTTCATAGATAAGAGATATCAGCATGTGCTTTTTCTTGAATACGTGATCTTTGTGTATAATTAAAGAATAACTTCAATAAATGAGAAATTTTCTTTTAACTAATTTCGATTGAAAAAAGGTATACCTACGATACCTACGTAATATACTACGATATCGTTTGAATAAATAGCTTTCAAAATAATTTTTTTTTATTTAATTGTTTTTATAATTTATTGCATATTAAAAGCGTTTAATTCTTTTTTTAATTATAATAGATTCAATACATTTTCTTACCATCAGCTGCCATTATGACATCAACTTGTTTTATTTTATTTTTTATTCTTGCATTCCAATTATGGTTCAAAAAATCCACTTCCATCACATATACTCTTGATCTTGTAAGAGCTTTATTTCTTTGAAAATTTCTTTCTATCAATTTAAGTATACCTCCAATATTTACATCTGTAATAAACATGAATTAAAAATTATAATAGTTTATTGAATAATATATTTTACTAGATTTTGTTAAAACGATTTTAAAAACAAATTGTATGCATATAACAAATTTTAATTAGTCTTTATTTTTTGTAACTTTTTAATGTAATAGAAAATAAATTAACTCAATCAAAAACTATAGTTTTTCTTTACAATTCAAAACTTTTTTGTTGTAGATAATTTGTTCTAATCTACAATCTGGAAACACTAAATTTATATATTTTTTTAGATCAAAACGAAATAGTTCATTTTTTAATTTTTAAATCAAATTACTCTTTTCTTTAGCTTTTTAAGTTTTAGTAAATATTAATGTACCTGTGCAAATGACTTCCTTAGCTACCGTACTTGCTATAATACTGTCGAGTCCGACTCCAGAGCCTAATTCTAGAACTGTTTTATTTTGGAATATCTCTGGGTGGGACAGAATGTAATCACCGAGCAATAACGCACCGCGCCAAATCTGCAAACCGACCAAGTCCAATACTGTTGCCGTGCTGTGTTCTGAAACAAAATTTAGATTAACTTATAAATATACCGTATCATATATTAATTATATTTCCTATTACTTAAAGTTAGGTAGTAAAACGAGCTTAAAAGTTACAAATTTTTATGGAAATAAATATTTCGTAATTCCCGGAACAAATTAACTGAAATGTAATGTACACTTTTTTCGTTGTACCTATTATTCTTATTGTAAGGTTAAAAGCTGTTTCAATATTTACTTTAAATTGTCTTCCTAAAAAAAGCGTCAGTTACGTTTACGATAATAATTTATTTAAAAACATATGACTATTAAAATGCTTAATTCAATTAACTCTATCCAATTAATTCGTTATTACCACAAAAGTTATTAGCGTTTAATGTAACATTAAGTATCCCGTAAACGCAAAATTCTTAAGAAGTTAAAATAATATTGAGTTACTGCCAGCAAAGGGGCTATACCGATTAAAATGGTTCCTTCTTCAATGCGATCCAGAACCAAGTCGCCGTCGTCGTCTATCTCCAAAGGCCCGCTGCCCAACCGATTCTTGCGCATGTGCGGCGGATACTTGAAAAAGAACTTGGACACCGCATCTGGAGCACGCAAAAAAATGAATTAATTTGCTGGTTACACATAGTCATGTTTTTCATTTGAACAAATCAAGATTATACTCACTGCTGCCTTCCTGCTGAGTTACGGGCACGAAATCCTTTTCGACAAGGACTTCCGATTTTATTTTGTGTGCGGACATTTTTTCAGATTTCTGAAAAAAAATTTTTTAGAAATTTTATAATTTTGTTAGATAAAATTAGACATTGGTTTACTGTGAGGCTGAAATCTATCGATTACTTTGTTGACCTATTGTCTTTAATAATAAAAAAGTGACACAATTTGTTGTTTTGTTTATATAGTATATGTGCCCTCGTCCTTCGAGCTCAATGATGAATATATAAGAAAGGAATATTAATAATTCTGATATGTCAACGTTCCCCGAAAACAATATGAGTTTTCATTAATGATTTAATTCAAGTCTTATACTTATTCCACAAAAGTAAGTAAAAGCCTCAAATAAGTAAAATGAAAACTTGACACGCCAAGACAAGCGAGCTGTCTCCATCAGAGTCGCGAACAGAACCACCACAATACATAAAGCTCAAAGATTTACCTGTCTATTAATAGCAAAAAGCCGAGAACTCGGCCCTGCGCTTGACTGTCAAGGCTGCGAGCTTGCCGAGCCGAGCACACACATCCCTCGGAGCGCTTCCTTATCTATCTTCGGCCAACATCCTAACACTTATCTCAGCATCCGCACCGGAACGTCCAACGAACCCGCGCACTGCTCTCATCCAGAACGCGGCTGACGCGAGGGCTGCCCTCGAAGATCGGCCGCTGCTGCAGAGTATATAAGCCGCTGGTGGCTCGAACTTGACCGTTTAAATGCGGATGCGCGACTGCGACTGCACTTTGCGCGCGCTATTTATTTTCGGGCCGTTCCCGCGCTGAACGAACTTATGTAAGAAAGCGCGCTAGTGCTGCAGCTGTTCCCGAGGGAGAGTATATAAATGCGATTTTAGGCGCCGGAGAGTGCTGTGTAAATATAGGCGCGGAGTAGTAGCTTTGCCTACGCGTAGCTTTTGACATAGATCCGCTACAGGCTGACCTGGATTGGGAGGGGTCTGTGCGATGATGGAAGCGAGGCTGTAAATTAGAGATCAAGGCGGGTGATGTGTGTTTAATGCGGATGAAGTTTCTAAAGGGATAAAATTGCTTTTTATTCTTGGCCGTTTTTATTGGAACATGAAAGGGAGGCGACGATGATGTATTCCTTATAAATCGTTTTTGTAATAAAAATTGACGATTAAACACAATGTTTGTTTTGTAACTAATAATCATTACATAGATAATAATTTTTGAAAAGTTTCACACGCTATAGATTTTCGTAATCTGAAAGCATTGACACACTTTTTGAAATAGTAATTCGAGTTTTAATTTTTTCTTTTTCAAAAAACCTAAGCGAAATAAGTTTGGCAGCGTTTCAGAGTTTTCATTCGTAATCGAGGAGCTTCGTGCAAGAGCAATTAAGCCTCTTTATGACAGCGCATTATATTGCAGACGACAAAGTAAAACAATTATAAAAAAATTTTTTTCCTTTGACCTTTATTTTTTAACCGCCATATACAAAAATTGCATTTTTTGAAACATTTAATATTTTCAAAGTATTATATGAATTATTTTATATCAACATTTATCAGAAATATTACCCAGCTTCTCATTGACATTGTTAAAAAACTCATTATAGAAAACAACTATGAGTCACGTAATTATAGTTTATGGAAAAAGAATTGGTTTAAAAGTATACAGACAGCCTTCAATTGCCTTCGACGCTAAAGGACACTGAGACAAAATACTAGTTGTAATTATCAGAACGTTACTAATCATTATTATAAGTTTTAGAACTTTTTTTATTGTAATTGAAAAGTAAATTTAATTTTAGTAACAATGGAAAATGGATCTAGAAGAATATTTTTATTTCAAAAATATTTTCTCGTTTCTTTAACAAGGAAGTGCTTAATATTTATTATTTCAAAGTAGCACTGTTCTCATATCAATGGAATTGTGTATTTTACTAGACTTCTAGTTTCTTTCTCTAGAATTTTTCTTACTAGACATTCTGGTATCTATAACACAGAAGATATTTCTCAGTGTACTGTACACATCCAAAAATTCTGCTACCATAATTTACCGCGCGCGACAATCAACTCATAAAAAGGCCAAGCAACCACATCGGCCCAGCCTCCCTTCCATCAACATACAAGCCACATCATAATAGTAGTTTAGCGCGCCAAGAATTCCCGCCTCATAATATACCGTCTTGGTCGCACATATATATGATCTACGTCAGCTGGTCTCGCTTGATCCGCACTCAAACCGGAGCAGCCAGGAAAATCAAAGGATCAGCTCTCTTGAGTCTGTCCAAAACCATAACATCCTTGGCTGTCCCCGCCACGCGCAAACCTCTACTATACATTCGGAAGCGCGTCATTAAAAACGGTTACACTCGTGTGCATCGCCAACGTGTACTTTAATTAATGTTTGCTTGACTCAGCGCTTATAACCTAAACTCTCGCCTCTCCGATGAACGCACACGACGCGCGTATGCGTACGCAACGTGCCACGCGCGCGCTACAGCACAACACCCCCGCCCGTGGGCCAAAGAAATTTTAGAGGAAAAGAAAGCGCTGACGTTACCGCGCGTGAGAGAAGACGTGTCCGTACATTCACGCTACTGCTATCGCCAGCTCTTTAAAGCCCCCTATAGCTATACACTCTGTCCTTCTCTCCGAACGTGTCTATCCGCACGCACACAGAGATACGCTCGGAGCGCATCGTGTACACACTAACACGCGGCTGGGAGGTTTGTGTTTTTTTTTTGTCGTCTCCGGACTATACTCCGAAAGGCAGAAGACGGAGCAGCTGCTGAGAGCCAATCGGGGCCCACCACGCCGAGCGCCACGCACTTGCGCCGGTGGGGCTTGCCGTCTCGCTCGGCTGCCCGGTGTGCCAGCGCTGGCTGCTGCTGGCTGGCTCGCTCTCTCTTTCTCTCTCGGGCTGTGATTACACACACGGCGCCGAGTCATAGGCCTCTTCTTCTCGAGCTCGAGCTGCGGGAGACTGAGCAGCCGGTCTCGTGACGGTCAGGGACGAGATGCGGATGCGGCCGGCCTTTTCTCGTTGAGGTGGGCTACGGCTGTTTGGCCGAGGAGTTTTTGTGCACTTAACACAAAGAAATTTAGAAATTTAGCGTTAGTTATTTTAGTATGCTCCGTTGTTGAGGAATCTAAATGTATTGTAGATTCAATCAACCTTGGAAATTTGTGGATTAGCTAAGTTAGAACGAAGAAGTTATGAAATATTTCGATAAAAATTCATGAATCAAAATTTCGAATTCGGGACTCTCAGATTTTCAGTTAGGAAGTATTTATCCTTATTTAATTTTCAATACACCCAATTTTGAGTTCCATAATTAGATTATTTTTTTAGATCTGATTCGCAAAATATCGGATTCTCGTATTTCTAAATTTCTTCCTGTATGCAGTTGTCGAATGTGATCAAGGGTAAAATTGAAAAAGTGTTGGATTTTTAGGAAAGGCTTCAGATAATGAAATTTTAATGAAAACTTAATGGATGCAGCTTGGAAGATATAGAAGAATAGGGAATATACTGACCCATGATAACTTATAATAATCAACTGCAGGTGTACAGTATAACTCGCGTGACTACAGCTTTGAATTTTTCATCACTTTAAAAGTGCAGTTTATAAAATATGAAAACTTCATTGCTACACCTGATCGGAGCTGTTTCTTTTTCAAATTTCTTTTTACTATAGATGTTCATTTAATGACCGTATAAGGTAGACTCGGAGCCGGCAGCGAACTGCAGCTATTTATAAGATGCAGCTGTGTATAGTATTTTTTCTCAAAACAAAAACTTATGCTAATGCGGAGCGTGCATAAGCACATGTATGCGCGAATTAGAAAAAAATAAAAACAAAGGAGGGCTTTTGTTACAACACGTGCAGCTGCGAGCTGCGTAAAAAAGCGCAGTCGACAAATTCCACGCGACCAAAGCAGTTTCCATTAGCTTTAATTCTTAGAGTAACATATTGTAACGTTCATATTGAATTATTCTTATAAGTGATTGCGCGGAATTAATTATTTTTTTGCAGTGTAGTATATTTTTATCCGTTTTTCAGTTTGAATTTTTTTTTGTGGATTTCGTTTGTTATGTGCTTTGTTTAGTGTACACAATGACGAATTTTGGTTTACTTCAGAGAAAAGAAAGATTATTAATAAAACTGAGAAAGGAATAAGCAGACGTTTGTGAGTAATAAGGGATAAACTTTTTCGAATTTTTACTATAGTATAGCAACGAGTACAACTTGTTTGGAAAATAACTTGGTTTCTTACAATAAATAACATAAATGTCCCGTTAACATTTTTAACATAAAAGCTTTATAAATATACTACGGTTACTTCCGTAAAAGCCTATGAATAATACGGCTTTAAATAATTATAAATTCAAAGCTTGACAACTAACTTTGAAGTACTAGTTGCCGCTTAGATAAACACACGTCTATATGTAGATAAATCTATTTTCATAATCCACTACAATTACCAAAATAAACAGCGCTGATAAAGCGATTATCGTTTCATGCACTTCTCTCCTATACGCTATGATCGCACTATTGACCTAACATTTATAAAATCTACTCCCACGTAAAAATCTATCATTCCACCTGCAGTTGTAGAAATAACAAGCGCGCAATTACCCTCTTCATTAAAAGTATCAATAATTCCTCAACACATCCGTCAGTCAATCCATTTTAAAAGCCGGCCGTATCCAGCGCGGCTCGTTGGTATTCTGACGGTCCGTTACCTCGGCCCCCCTCTCTGCTCGGGCGCTCCATTCTCGAAAATCTATCTCCGTCCTTATCTCTGCGGTGTGTGCGCGCTGGCACCGGCACACGTATACTCAGCGAGAGTCGCACGAGTGTGTACAGAGCCACGCCGCGCTCGGATATAGAGTTCAGGCAGCCCACGACGCTGATCGGCCATTTGTGCTCGGGCAGCAGCGAGGAACGGATACCCCACTGGAGAAGAGAGAGAGAGAGACAAAGTCGAGGATGAAGTTTAGCGCGGCTGTTGTCTGCCTGGCCGTACTCTGCGGAGCGGCCCTGGCCAAGATCGAGACCGAGGACGAGGTCCTAGTCATCACCAAGGATAACTTCGACGAGGCTATCCAGAAGCACGAGTACATCCTCTTCGAGTTCTGTGAGTATACGCATCCTTCCCCTCAATCTGCCAAGCATATCTATACATATATAAATTACCCGCACGGCTTCATTCTCTCGCCGCGAGCTTCCTTTTTTCCTTTTTATGCGATAATTGCAGGCGTCAGCCGCGCTTTTCCGTGAACAGAGCGAGAGAGAGAGCTACGAGTCTACGATACGCTGCATACGTGTGTATAGATTGTCGCACTCACGGTGCAGCGCCCCGATCGCGCACCTCTTTCTCTCCTCTATATATCTCCGTATATAAACCCTGTTGCGCTCTCTCCAGATGCTCCGCAAGCTAGAGATCGTCGACGTCCGGCGCGCGAGAGAGAAAGACAGACAGACTCTTTGTCCACGTCATCGGATTTTTCTTGTCTCTCGGATGCGTGGCTTGTCTCTTCTTTCGCTTTTTCTTTTCACTCTTCGCGGCTTCGTTCTTTTGCGCGATATACCGACGAGCTCGCTGCGCGTCGACGCGTATGCTAATTCCGAGATTAGAATGGTGGATGTACCGTTAGCGGTGCCGTTGTTGTAGTTTTTCGGGTTGAGCGGATTATGTATGATGGAACGGTTTGATTTTTTTTAAGTGCCACATCTCGTTGATCGGTTTTGGGGATAGAAAGTTGATTTTGAGGATTGAGGCTTAAATGTTCGGTTGTATTGCTGAGCGGATTAGAGGATGGGTTAATGATAGGGGAAATTTGTTGATGCGGAAAATATGATAACTTCGCTATACAGTTTTTCACATATGTTCGTAATTTTCTTTTATAGATTACTTAGTATGTTCAAAAATTTTTGTTGGTTTTATGCCACGTTGATTTATATTATAATTTTTATTATATTATAGAAAAATAAAATTTTAATAATTAGAAGTTTTTAAAACTAAAGTATCATTGCATATAAGAAAATTTGCTATGTATATTCTAGGGGAGACTTATAATTTTTATTACTTTTGAACAATGTTTTATAATATATAGTAATTAAAAATTTTTAATTTGTCTATATTATAATAAAATTTTGCAATAAATTCAATTTTTGTAACTTTAATATGATAGTATAACATATACCTAATTCTTATTTATTAATACCATCTGGTTAAAATTTTTGATTATTATTTGTTTATAAGATTTAATTTTATAGTTACTAGTTTTGAGATATCATTGCATTTTCATTTAACAAGCTTTATCTTGTGTTTCTCTCATTAATTTATTCAACATTTTTTAATGTGAATGTCCTATGGATTATATCACATAGTTTAATTCATATTTGTTCAGCTTTAATATTAGCATCTGCTCTGATAAAGATAACATTATTCTTAAGTTTATTATTTCATAATACCTATTTTTGCAGTATTCACTGATGTAGTATAATGCATATTATGCATACATTTTAGGATAAATCATTTATAGAAAACATTTTTAATGACTTTTAATTATAAATATTCAAACTAATTGAATTCAGAAACAATACATTTTTAAGTAATAAAACTTTTGCTCTTTAATTAATTTAAGACTCAGGATTAAATTTATTTATCCTTGTTTGTTAATCTTCAATGATATATAATTTCAGCATTACTATTGTCATTATGGTTTGATACATTATCTTTATGTTTTTGTACTTAATTTTACTTTCATTATATTATGCTTGCACGTAATTTTAATTACACTTACTAATAAAATCTTGAAAATATAATTTAATATTTATTTTATTGTCTTTTTTAATAAAATGAATAATTTAATCAATGAATGTTATCTACAATAATTTAATAATGATATGTATTTTAAAATCAGTGATTAAATTTATCTGTAAATTTTATATATTTTGCATGTAATTTATAAATTTATTACCTTTTAAACTTAATTACCAAATTTGAATAACAAAAGAATAAATAAATCATTCAAAATAAAATTCAACGAATGAACAAATTATGTCATAAAGCATTGTTTAAAATTTAATATTTTAATCAAAGTCAAAAATTAAAATAAAAATTTAGAAAACAAAGTAAAATCTATATTTATCAAAATAAAGTAAAAATAAATGCTTTTTAAAGAAAATAAAAAATATTATAATATTCTTACAGATGCCCCATGGTGCGGACATTGCAAGGCCTTAGCTCCTGAATATGCCAAAGCTGCCAAGAAATTGGTTGAGCAGAAATCTGAAATAAAACTGGCTAAGGTTGATGCTACCATTGAGAGTGACTTGGCTGAGAAGCATGGAGTTAAAGGGTACCCAACCCTCAAATTCTACCGCAAGGGCTCTCACATTGACTACACTGGTGGTCGCCAAGCTGATGACATCATCAACTGGGTGCTCAAGAAGACTGGACCTCCTGCCAAGGACCTTCCCACTGTTGATGAAGCTAAGGCCTTCATTGAAGAACACAATGTTGCCGTTGTTGGTTTCTTCAAGGTAAATAAAAGTTTTATTTATTTAAGAATTATAAAAATTGTTTCTGTTTTTAAAATTAATATTGTTAATCATTTTTCATTTCTTTAATAGGATGTTGAGTCTGAAGATGCCAAGACTTTCTTGGAAGTTGCCAGAACTGTTGATGATCTGACATATGGTATTACCAGCAATGATGATGTGTTTGCCGAATACGAAGTTAAAGAAGATGGCCCCAAAGTTGTTCTATTCAAGAAGGTATTTTTCTTGTTTACATATTAAAATTTCATTTAAAGATAAAATTAAAAATAAACTAACCAATTATTGTTACTATTGTTACAGTTTGATGAGAAGAAAACTCCTTTCACTCAAGAACTCACCGTTGACAACCTGAAGGTCTTTGTTCAAGTCTACTCTATGCCACTTATTGTCGAATTCAACCAAGAAACTGCCCGCAAAATTTTCGGTGGTGACATCAAGAGCCACCTTCTTATCTTCCTCAGCCAAGAAGCCGGTCACTTTGACAAGTACGTCGAGGATATTAAGAAACCCGCAGATGAGTTCCGTGGAAAGGTAAATTCTCAATTGAATTCATATCTACATCTCTTATTTTTGAACGAATTAAAATTAAATTGAAAATTCCTATCTTCAGGTACTGTTTGTGACGATCAACGCCGACGATGCCGACCACGAGCGCATTCTCGAGTTCTTCGGTATGAAGAAGGAGCACGTTCCCGCTATGCGTCTCATCCAGCTTGAGGATGATATGGCCAAGTACAAGCCTAAGAATCCTGAAATCGAGTCCGAAAACATTAAGGAGTTCGTCAGCCAGGTTCTCGAAGGTAAACTTCAGAGGCATCTGCTTACCCAGGATCTGCCCGAGGACTGGGACAAGAACCCCGTTAAGGTGCTGGTCGGTACCAACTTCGCCGAGGTCGCCTACGACAAGACCAAGCATGTGCTCGTAGAGTACTATGCTCCTTGGTGCGGACATTGCAAACAGCTCGCCCCCATCTACGACTCTGTAAGAACATATTTTATTTTATTTTTCGTTTTTATTAAAAGGAATACAATATATTTTATAGATTTAAATATAATTGAATAGTTTTCCTTTAAAATTTTCATTTTGAAAAAGTTCTACAAAACCAAACAAATTTGTTAACAAAAGATTTTCCATTTTAGCTTGGTGAGAAATACAAGGACAGTGAAAAGGTAGTCATCGCGAAGATGGACGCTACTGCCAACGAATTAGAAGATGTTAAGATCAGCAGCTTCCCAACTATCACTTTGTACAAGGCTGAGACTAATGAGGTGCGTATAATTTTTAATAATTACAGTTTTAGAAATTGAATTTTTATAAAAATTATATTGTATATTTTTTTAATGACACAGGCTATTGAATACACTGGCGAGAGGACGCTTGAAGGCCTTTCGAAGTTCATTGATTCTGAAGGTGCTTACGGAGATGGTCCAGAAGAGGTCAGTTGATTGAGACAATTTTATAAAAATAACTTTATCTATTATTAATCTCGCTATTATCGTATTTCGATAAGTTCATGCATGAATTTGTTATGCAACAAATGTGAGATTTTTCAGTTGCCGATTATGTAGTTGTTGCATAATCGCACTGACCTTCTTAAACTAATATTGTCATTAATTAAGATATAGATTAAAAATATCTGTAATCGTTTTAATTTTTCTTAATAACACACTTTTCATTAAATTTCAGACTGAAGAAGAAGATGAGGACGATGATGTTCCACGAAAGGATGAGCTGTGAGAAAATCGCACACATAATCAGTATGAAGAAGTAAGCGCAAGAAGAAAGCCCCATCTCGCCGTTTCTCCCCTTCGTGTCGATGAGCAACGCTGTCAGCGTTGATTTTTTTTCGGCGCGAATTATTCGGCTGTAGTACATCTGTCTAGCCTAATTATTTTTTACATAAGTTTGCATTGAGATGTATTTAGCGAGATTCTATGTGTACATTTCTTATTGAAATTTCCTTGTACAGATTTAAAGTTTCGAAGCTCGTGCTTCTTTAATTTTAAAATTTATTATTATTTTTCATTTTGTTAATTTACGTGGAACGTCTATTTAAATTGACATTGTACTTACGCCGCTTGTCTTCCATCAGCGCCGTAATTTTTTTGAAATTAATCCTTCAAGAAATCCTTTTTTTCAAACACCCTAGATATAAGATCCTTTACAGCCAGTTTTTGTTTATATGGGACTAGGAACAATGCTCTTTTTTTGTAGAAAAAAAATATCAATTTCTTACACTCCGACTTTGTTAGCCATTCCGGTGAATTAGCAGAGAAAGAGAGAAAGAAAGTGCGCATGCGTGAGTGAACGAGAGAAAGATAGATTAATAGAGAGCAAGAAAATTTTTTAACGAGAACTCTGCCAATTGCGTATTGGCGGGTGCCTTAAGAATTCAATTTTTCAGAATTCAGATTAAACGATTGTTATTTTGCGAATTATTTTAAATAAAAGAAAAACTAGTTGCAGTTTCTAGTTTTTTCCACTGACTGAAACAATGTGTTTTTTTTTAATATAATTAATAAAAAAAATGAAGAACCAATAAGGCACGAAGCGAAGAAGGAATATGAAATTCATATCTTTAAGTCATTATAAATAATTATTCTTAATATATACGTTTATAAAAAAATGTATATTTAAATTAAATATTATTTTGACAGAATTTTAGACCTCTGCAAATATCCTACGTACATAATTAAAAGAAATTAGTGAGCATTTTGAATTCCATCAAAATTTCGCCCATGTGACTGATGTAAAATATTTATTCGAAATAATTGTAAACGAAAAATTACTAATTATAATTTATATTTTATGCAAATGAGTTTCTTGGTTGTTTTTACATAGAGTAAAAAAAGATATTATATTTTGTGTATATTCTTTTAATCACAACAAAGATGCCAATTTTGAATACAATCGAGTGGTTAACGTTCTGAATGGAATTACATGTTTTCATTTAACTTCCCAAAAACCAAATTAATTTTAAGGCTCAAGCTACTTACAATTTTTAGGTGTTTTTCTTAACTTAATTTTTACTTTTTATTGATATCTTAGGGGGAGGATATTACAAACGGAGATGCAACAAATGAAAATTTTAGTCTACAAACGTTATACAATTTCATTCAGAGAATGTTGTGTGCGACCGAGGTGACGAAGAAGACTTTGCAGATGGAATGCGAAGAGGCCAGGTTTGCTCTAAAACCTTGGCCAATCGAAACTACTGTTCTTAGACAGCTCGATAAAAATACTTGCACTTGCGAGGAAGTAAGAATTTTTTATCTCACTGACATGTTAAAACTATTTATTACTTTTTTTTTTAAATAAGCATTTGTTACAATGTATTTGTCTAATTAGAATAATTTGGTAATAACTAGAACTACTTTTGTCAAATGCTATCCAATAATACTCGCAAAAATAATGCTATAATAAGTGCAATGCGAATAAATAAGAGCAGTAAGTTAAAATTATTGAAAATAAGTATTTTTCTTTCTTATAGAGGAAGCTTTTAAAGTAATAAAACATTTTCTAAAGAAAGTTCAAAATATCTTTTGATTTCAATTCAAAGTACGTGATATATATAGTTACAGAAATGCTAACATAGATATTTTTATAAGTGTATGTACATTTAAATCTTCAGATTTAATTAATCGATTTTGATCAAAGCTCATTTTTTTCGTTTCTGAGTTGAAAAAGAGAAAAATTAAATTATTTTAATAATTTAATTATTTTTATTTTATTAAGTACAATCGGGTTATTTCCATTTTACATTTTTTCATACTTTATGTATAGGATAATTACATCTACTATAATATGTACTATATCGGCTTTTAAAAGAAGTTTTGAATTATTAATGTAAATTAAAATTTTTAGTGTTCATAACATTTTATTTGATGTAAAATAATATTTTTTAAATTTAAAAATTATCTATATGCTATTTAACGTTTTAAATAAAGATTTATTTAAAAGATTTTTTACAAAAGTTCTAAGTTCTTGAAAGTTTGGAAAACTTTGTAACTATAAACCCGCATAGTGGAAAGATACAGCTATCATCTTTTATCATGTTCTTTCCCATTCGTAAGTATTATCGTTATCTCAAAAGAGTTTTTGATGTCACTAAATAAACGTTTAATATTTATTTCAAACTTTCTTTTACACTCGCATTAAATCCCATTAAATTGTTATAAAATTCATTTTCAATTTGATTCATATTAAAAATCTATTTCCTTTAAATGCACATCCATTGTTCAATCACACTAAAAAAAAAAAAATAAAAACATATCAATCATCACTGATCATCTTTTAAAAAATCTCAGCATATATCATCCAGCTTTCCTTCATAGGTAATAATAACCTCCGAGGAGAAAGCCGAAGAAATCGCGGCTGAAATCGGTAAGACCCTGCTGCACTCCCAGCAGCTTCGCGAGAAGCTCGCGATGAACCTGTACAAAGAGCGCCAGAATGCCCGCAAGCCTGACATCCGTCAGATCTACTCTTCCAACTCTAACGTCAGCAAACGGCCAGCTAAGCCATCCCCAGCGGCGACCAAGAGCAATGTCGTTGACAAAGAAAACAGCCCGCGGCCGCGCCGCAGCATGTCCCAGCAACGGCCCAGTAGCTCGGAGTCGCGCAAGTCCAGCGCTAGTAGGAAGCGTAGCGCTTCGATGATCAGGGACGAGGTGACGGGCAAGCCGACCGGCAGGAGGATGGGGGTTTACAGTAAGGTGTTGGTCGAGCCGTCGAGGGACAATATCCTGGCGCAGATGACGAGTGCCAAGCCGAAGCCGCAACCGAATTTTATTTTGGCGAACAAGCTGAGCGTTAAAGGAACAAAGCAGTCGACTGAGAGAACGGAGAACCGGCAACGGTCCAAGAGTCAGGTGGATTTAAGGAGGGTTGGATTAAGGTGAGAAGAGATGCGTTGAAGTTTAATGCTCGTTTTACGTTTGAAATATTTTTGTTCAATGGGGAAAGTTAGCTGTTGGAAATCACGGGTATAATAGTATATAATAAATTACATTTAAATATTTCAAATGAGCAGAATTTCTAGGAATTCAGAAAGTTACTTGTAGTTGTAAAGCAATTATAATTTTGCTAATTAGATTTTTTATTAAACTATTAAATAAACAAAATAATCTATACGGATATCTTGTTTTTATCAAAGTAGTGCGAAACCCGCAATCAAGACAGATAAATCTACATCTACGAGAAACGACGAGGTGGAAACAATCAGTGAACTCGACAGATTGATCAAAAAGTTTGCCTCGACAACCCAGTTGAACTCCTCTCAAGTAAGAAACAACTGTCCGATTCACGCGGATGATGCACGTACGACTTTCGAGGAAAAAGTCGTCACCATGGTTGATGCAGTCGAGGGTCTGGATAGGTTCGGCGTGCCGGCACAACTGATCAAAATTTTGAAGGTCTATCACGCCTATGTCCGGGCTGAGGTTTTCGACGAGACACCGGCGGTGAGCAAGAAACAGCAGGATGCAGCGGTAAATTTTTTGACAAATTTCGACAGAGTTGTGAGTTATAGCTTTTTATTTCGAGATAATTTGATGTTGAGTCAATTTTTGTATCGAAATTACGTTATTCATTTGCAGAGTAAGAAGAAAAAATTTCCGCATTTGAGCAGCTATCAGGAGACGTTGAATGGATTCTCAGCTATATGTCACGGTTCTTTGAGATCTGATTTGAACACTCATGACATAAAAGTATTGAAAGCAAAATTTGTGTCTGTGGAGCCAAAATACAACGAATGTAATGTCAAAGCTACAGCTGGTGAAATGCAATTCGTTAGGACCAATTCAAATGAGCTGGATAACGAAATTAAATTCGATATGAAAAATTGGATTTCCAATGGCATCTGGAATTATTTGTGCGTCTCAGATTTGAAAGGTATAATAAAACTTTAATAATTCTGCGTTATTAAAATTTTAGAATTTTGTAATGTTAAAAAATCGCACTTTTGCGTAGGAATATTTGGAAGTCATTGTACGAGATACTCTGACAGAAATCAACTGATGCTGTTTTACGATCTGATCCAACAAATTCAGAGAAAAGTTTATGAAACGGAACTGATGGAAGTGCTGCTCATGACTGTGATACCAATGATGAAAGAATTTTTCGACCCTAATAGTAAAGAGTTTACCGATATGTATAAAATGATCATTACTGTCGCTCATGTGATCAACCCCAGAATTCCAGTATTAGCTAAAACAGAAGATTAAATTTATTAATTACTGATGAAAAACAATTGCATTTATTATAAATTATTATTTTTGTACCAAAAATTCCAAGTACTCCGATTAATTATAGTCTGATATATAATTAACGTATTTTTGTAAATTAGGTCTAAGGAAACCTTGGAGATGTTCTATTGATTAAACGAATCGCGCGCAAGTCGCTGCGTTTTGTATACAAGTCAGAGAATTCCCTTTAAAATTAGAAGTTCAATAAAGAGCATAATAAAGCATATTGCAGTTTTTTATTATCATCACCAACAATACATTCATAGCTATAGCAACATTTAAGAATCGACCGAACAACTGACTACACATCTGCAAATTCAGTACTAAACGCGACAAAGTGTTTAGATCTTAGGCTGTAAACAATGTTAACCTCAATCTGTTTGTCCTACTGCAGTTTTTTATAAAATGTTTATTATCTCGTGACTGCCAGTGATCTAAATTTAAAGCCAATTATCTAGCAAAATGGAGACACAGTATGTGTACGTTAAAAAGCGTGCCGAGTTCGGCAAGCGCTGCTATTTTGGAGAAGCCGACAAAATTGAAGTCGACATTAAATCCGATCCTACGCAGGCCAGTAATTTCATTCGATTGGATCCCGTATCAAGGAGTACATTATGCACAAAAGTTATTGCTGCTCACGAGGTAATCGAATTATGATTTATGAAAAATAGGAATGATTGTTAAAGATAGAATTTTAAACACTTAATCAGTTGCAGTTAATTAATTATAGACATTGATTTTGGTTTTAAGTAATTTATAGGGATTAAAAAACTACAAAAAATAATTTGGAAAAATCAGTATTATTTGTCTTCCTTTTAATGGATTTGGATCATTTTTAACGTAAAGAAACTACGTTAATGATTATTTTATACTTTACGTTTTACATGCTAGCTTGGTGCGGTAAAATTTTCATTATTTTAGCATGATTTTGTACTAGGCAAACACAACGACTGCCACATACAAGGAAACCGGTATGAATCATTTGGAGGGTGGCTGGCCCAAAGACATCAGCAAAGACGACCAAGAACAGACCGTGCGCTATCGTCGAAAGGTCGAAAAGGATGAGTTGTACGTTCACACTATGCTCCAGATTTTACCTGTAATCAATTATCTTATTCCTTTTTTCGACTTGTAATTCTTAATTACATTTCTTTTTTATACACACTTACTAAACTCAAAATTTCAGCAAATGGAACACACCATTCTTCAAAACAACGCGTGCAACATCTATCAGCAGTACTTTGAGGACCGAGAGCCGACCCACTTGGTTCAACGTACCTACTGTCGCACGGTTAACGTCTACAGGGATCCACTTCCGGTGAGTCGGCCGGTAATGCATGTCTCCTGGTCGCCGGATCAGGGCTCAAGAATCGCAGTCAGCCACTGCAGCACCGACTTCACCAGGCATCAGAATTACAGTCCCATCTCGTACATCTGGGATGTTGGTGCGTGCATTTGAAATAAAAAATAATAAATCAAGCCAGTCGAATGAATTGTCAAATTTTCTTCACCTTTAAAGCTAATCCGAACGAGCCGTTTCTCAGACTGAAACCTTTCTGTCCTCTTCTGGCGCTCGAGTACAATCCCAAAGACGCGAATTTACTAGTCAGTGGCCTAATGACTGGGCAAGTTGCCTTCTGGGACATTCGCAGAAGTAGTGAACCAATTGATACAAGTCTAGTTGAAAATAGTCATAGGGATCCCTGCGATAAGGTCCTGTGGATTAACTCAAAGACGGGTACCGAGTTCTTCAGTGCCGCCAA
The DNA here is from genome assembly GCA_030522685.1 of Eupelmus azureus. Classification (NCBI taxonomy): domain Eukaryota; kingdom Metazoa; phylum Arthropoda; class Insecta; order Hymenoptera; family Eupelmidae; genus Eupelmus; species Eupelmus azureus. Next base: position 15,001 of record JAPYZA010000044.1, on the reverse strand, counting down.
AGACGGGCAGGTTCGAAATCGTTCACAATATACCGTTTGTATTTCAGTCTAGGAAAAAACTACATTTAAGACCCGATTAAAATGTTTAGATCAAATGGTGGGATACGAGAAAGCTGAGCATGCCACTGGAAACTCTCGTGATGGATTTGCTGAAGCCTGAAGAGCAGGAGCTCGACCGGGCGATTGGAGTCTCGTCTCTGCAGTTCGAATCGTCGATCGGTACTAAATTCATGTGTGGTTTAGAAAACGGTAAAGCATCTTTTTCATTTAGGATACACCTCATTGAAAAAAGCATCTCTAATATTAATATAATGTCGATAAAACAGGAACTGTAATATCGGGAAACAGGAAAGGTAAAACTCCACCAGAAAAGCTGGCAGTAAGGTTTAACAAAGCACAGTACGGACCGGTCGTTAGTGTAGAGAGGAATCCTAATTTTGTCAAGAACTTCCTAACAGTAGGTGACTGGACAGCAAGAATCTGGTCTGAAGACTGCAGAGAGTCTTGCATTGTGTGGACACCGTGAGTTTATGTTAAAGTGTTTTTCTTATTATTACAAACTTTTGCTTACGCAAGAGTAAGAGATGGGACTACGGTTTTTTTTCTAGGGGTCATGGAGTTCTCTTGACAAGTGGTAACTGGAGCCCGGCTCGTTATTCGGTATTTTTCCTTACGAAGATGGACGGCACGCTGGATGTTTGGGATCTGATTGTGCAACAAGACAGTCCAGTTCTCAGTGTGAAGGTACAGACATTATTTCTCTCTATTTTTATGAGTTTGATTTGAAAAAAGAAATAATTAATAAGACACAGTGTTACTAATATTCTTATTTTTAAATTCATTAAAATAATATTTCATACAAATATTTTTTTTATTTTCTTCGCAAAATTTTTTTAACGATAAAATATATTATTTTTTCTAATAGTTAAAACTTTGAAACCATCTAAATAAATTCAAAGCCTCCTATAATACTTTCAAACTTATTATATTGTCCATTTCGAGCGTATAGAGATCTACATAAAACAGCCAGCTGTCCTCGAAATACAAACATTCATCTTTCACGTCTCTTCCAGGTCTGCGACGACGCATTGACGTGCATCAGGCCGCACGAGCATGGCCAATTAGTGGCGGTCGGCGGCAAGAACGGCTCGGTCTACATGCTGCAATTCTCCGAGAGCCTCTACACCAATCAGAAGAACGACAAAATCCTACTCACTGCGGTAAGTTTATTTTGGCACCTTTTGTTGGACGCCAGCTTTTAATGGCCAGGTTTGACGGATTACTTTTTGGCAGACTGAATATGAAGTTGAGAAATGCGCGCGAGTCTTAGATCGTAAAGCTTTGGCTTTTTGAGGATGCGACGCCGTATATAATTTGTATAATTGACGGGCGGGATTTTCGCCTGGGAGTGATATGACAATTAGTGACGGAGTATTTTTGGGAGATTTTAAAATAAATATTTGTTAGTCTTGGCTTGATTAATTCTGAAAGCTACTCATTAATTAATTATTTATGCAGCGAGTGCATCTGTTATATTATTTAAATCTTTAAAATTTTGTATTATAAACTTCTATCTCAGCAAATTATAAAAGAGCTGGAAAAAATGATAATAAGATTTGTTTCTTTATTCTCAAATCGTAAACTGCCCTTTCGCAGCTGCTGGAGCGAGAAACACGTCGCGAAAAGGTAATCGAAGCGAAAAACCGGGAGCTCCGGTTAAAGGCCAAGACGATTCGCCAGGATTCTGGTGAAGGTCCAGCTGTACCGGTTCGCAGTCTCTATGATCTAAAGGATCCCGTTGTTATTCAAGCTGAGCAGGAGTATAATGCTGCGATTGAAGCTGTAAGTCATAATTTCATTAGTATTTGTAATTACATTTATTAGGCAGTTCATTAATTTTGTTTATGATATTTTAGGAAAGGGAGAGACAGGCTTCATTGGAGAGTGCAGAAGTCAACAACAATGTATATACAGCACAATGAAAAATTATAGAAGAAAAAACATTAAAGGCGGCTTTGGCAAATTTTTGACTTATTTTCACTTTATTTTTTCAATATTCAAATCTCCACTTTCAAACATATATCATCAATATTTTTTCTTAGTATCCCGTTAATAAATACTTCTGATAACTTTACCTACTACCATCAACTCGAATATTTTCGCAATATACGATCGCTAAAAGCTAACTTAAAGCCCCTGAAGAACTACCGGCAGGAGCGTCGTTATGCAAACTCTCCTAGAATCCAGATGCATAAATGCATGGGCCAACAGCCCCATCTATCTCTGCGTATGAAGCGCTCTAGCTCCGCTGGCGTAATAAAACACGCCGTTACTATACTTCAGCTGGCCCCGGGTACGCCTCCCTTATATACATGCGGGGGTGGCAACGCTCGGTAAGTACACGCGTCGATCGATATTACAGCACGACTCGCGGCTTGTATACCAGAGCTGCTATGTGGACGCTAGTAGCGCAGAGACCTGCGAGGAGCTCGCACCTGGCTGCACGTTTGGCCGCGTTGGCAACGCCACGATGAAAACAACCGGCCGTCACGTATGAACGATGGCTTCGAGTCTCGATATAGTGTTTAAGACGGATTTTTTATTCGATGCAATGGGCTGATGCAGTAGGTTTTTTAGATGGGAGGATGTTTAATGCCGAATTTTGGATATTTATCGGTAATGGATGTTTAAGGTGGACGATTTGCAAATAGTTTTGAGTGCTTACGGGATTGGAATAAGAGAGCTGGTTTAGTAGGTAAGTGGATCGCCTTGATTCTTTTTCTTTTTTTTTACGAGAGGTCGGTTATAATTTTTAAGAATAGAACGGCACGATATTGTTGTTGAATCGATACACCTGTCATAAATTATGCAAACGGCTACGGATAAGAATATGAAAGTTTGTGATAGAGATTCTTTCACAGCGACAAACTTTTCAACACTTGATATTTCAAATTTCATATAAGGGTTAAAAAAATAATTTTCATTTATAATGAATATTAAAATTTAATAACTTTACTTTTACACTTACTCTGGTGTTTTAGTACTGATAATATGTTTATGACTGGTGTTAGATTTTAATTATGTTCATTCACCAAATACATTTATTTCAATTTTTTAATTTCATAAAATTTTAATATTTAATTTTGTGATAATGAATTCTATTTTATGTATTATGCTCTATCAATATAAAAAACTTTTTTAACTTTTGAACAAAAAAATATTCATGTTTATTTTACCAAAATCATAGGTGATTACCATTCACGTGGAAAAAATGGAGCCTCAAAAATCCTCAAAACCTAAGATCCAAAGACGCGGTAAACTATCTAAATCCCAAGCGGTCGACAGTTCCAATGAGTCGTCCAGCGACGAAAAATCCGATGACGATCGCAATCTCGGATCCCGCGTAAAGCTAATCCGCGACAAGAGCAAGAGGGTCAGATCTGGCCAGAGGAGCCGCTCCAAGTCCGAGGAATCGGAAAACACGATCGTACAGATCGAGTCGAATGAACCTGCTAAGCCGGCGCCAAAAGAATCGAGCATTGCTCAGTCGATAAAACGCAGGTTCGGCTTTTTCCGTCGGTCCGAAAGTGCCAAGCTATCGAAGGACATTGAATCGGCTCCAGTCGTGAAGGAGGGCAGTCCGAAATCGGAAACTAATCGTCAAACCGTGGACGTTGTCGTAGACGTGCACTGCGAGAACGAAAACCAGAGGTCCTTATCGAGGAACGTCATTAAGAAGAATGTTATTTCGAAATCTTTGGAGAAGTCCGACGACGAGGAAAAGCAAGAACTGTCACCGGTAGCCGAGCCCTTGGACCTAATCGAAGAATCACACGAGGAGAAAGGACGGGGAAAGGGATTTTTCAATACCCAGTCGGAGAGCGAAGTAGAGGTGCATTCGGAGGTGGACAAAGAGGCGGATTATTCAATCGAAGAGCTGACAAGCGAGATTCTGCCAACTTCGGGCGGCGAATCGTCACACAGGAGAAAGCGCTGGGAGAAAGCAGAAATATCGGCTGATGATCTGGTGGAGGATCTGACCAAACCGCGTAGAAAACAATGGGTCAAGGGAGTCGCTAGTGCGGATGTACGCAACTCGACCAGTAAGAGAATTGTGGTGCCCAAAAGATCGGCCACTGCTGAACCTGATAAAGTCAGGCCTAAATCATCTAGGTGAGGGTTAATTTATAAACGTTTTTGTTAAATTAATCTAAAATTACGTTGAATTATAATTTTATTGTGATGTACTGTAGAGCCTTGAAACCTATCGCAGCACCTAGATCAAAAAATGGTCAGAAAGTAAAGAATCGACGGGGCTTTGATAACGAAGCCTTTTCGTCGGATCATGATGAGGTCTTGAGAATCGAGACAGTCAACGACGAGAGTCCTAAAATCAAGATGGGTAGTGCTAACATTGAAAAAATCGAAGGTGAGACATCTACGCTGAGCGAAGAGGAAGAGAAGTTATCGAGCGATAGAAAATCCAGTATAGCAGAAATACAGGTATGGGCTTTACTAAATTATTTAGTTACTGTAAGTAACTAGTAACAATCCTATTCTTATTGTAGGAGTATCTGCCTGCAACCACGGAAAGCACAGAAAATTCAGATTTGAAGGAGATATCTGCGAGTGAAACTATTGAGTCTCTTGATGTAATCGAAAAGAAGCTAGTCTCTAGAAGGCGTTCAAGTAGCAAAAGGAAAATTTCCGTCGACAAGAGATCCGTCGATGACGATGACGAAGAAGACGAGGATGACGAAGAACAAGAGACTGTACTAAATGTAATGGAAAAGAAATCGAGACGCTCATCGAGTTCGAGTAAGATCGAGATAATACCATCAAATTTCTTCCAGAGAGAATCAAGCGACGAGACAACAATATCGACCAATGAAGACATGCATACTGTAAGTTTTACTTATACTCTTGAATAATACCTAAGAAGTTTAATACAACAATGGTACAAATTTTATTCCGTATAGTCGCTCAAGGAGTCTCATATTTCGCGATCCAAATCTAAAACCTCGCGCCGAGAGAGAAGCGACGATGCGAGCGAGCACAGCTCGCAAATTAAACATAAGACCTCTAGCTCCTCTACTACTGAGGAACACTCCAGTAGACGACGAAGAACCAAGTCACGAACAAAGAAGCGGCACAAAAAGAAGGAAAAGAAGGAGCTAGAAGATGTAGAAGAGGAGTTGAAGTACGTGTCAGTGAGAATCCACCGGTCAGACATGCTCGAAGCTGACTACATCACTAGACATCCGATGGTCAAGGTCCATATTGTTTATGCCGAAACCGGAGAGTATATAAAAACAAAGACCAAAGGTGAAAACGAGACTATACAGCTGCAGCCTATTATTACCGGGAAGTTTGATTTCAAGGAGAAGAAATCGATGGTGCCGGTTTGGGAGGAAGAACTGATATTTGAACAGGACTTTAATGATCTACTTGCCGAAGGAAAAGGATCGGTGTTGATACTGTTTGAAATCGTAGATCTTTTGAATTTCAGTGATGCAAGCATATGCTACGATCAGTTCGGTAATTTTCTATTCATCGAGAAATTGTAATAGTGTATTATCGAGCATTATAGTGATTCTCTTAAAAAATGATTCCATTTTATATGTAGGTAGAGATGCTTGCTGGTACAAGGTAGCCTGGGCCTTTCTGAGACCTGTTGGAATCAGTGGCGCTCAGCATATAAATAAAAAAATTCGATTGCAACTCTACAGGCCAAAAAAGACTTTTAGAAAACCTAGAAAAAATAAGTGCGAGGTAAATTATTCTGCTATTTTACTATTATAAAATAAATTAGTTATCGTTACTTAATTAAGTGTCCAATAAAATAAATGTCTTTATTAGGTATACAAGTGGTGGAAGTCAAATAGTAGAGATAAGTATCCGAGCAGCCTTTACGTAAGCGTGACAGGAGTGGATCCGCCAAAACTAGAGCCTGTTTTTTATGAACAACTATTGGAGCTTAACGATCTATCCGAAATGCGTAGCGCATCACAAAACGTCCTTTCAGCTAAAGAAGATGTAGAGGCAACCGAGCGGCCAAAGTGGACTCGTCTGGCGGCCCAGTCCTGTCAGATTCCAAACGAAATTTACCTGGAAAGTGAGGCCAGCGAGAATGGCTGCTTTTACCTAGCTTTTAGTAATGATGGAAAATATTTGGCGTGCGCATTATCGGAGGAATACGATTATCCAATTTTGGTATATAAGGTAAAATATACGCAGTAATTAAATTAATTTACTACATTAAAGCATGTGACTATAAAACTAGTTCAATCAGATTGAAATTATTTTTAAAATATCACAAAATTTGCAGAAATAGAAAACTTCTACCAAAAAAAAGTACAATATAGTTTTTTGTTTTCTTCAAAATTCAAGGAATAAATAAATGTATCTGATTCAAATGAAATTTGGTTCTAATATTGATTAAATATGGTTTTATGCTTAAATTATTACAGATTGACGAGGGAAAGATTCATGTTCGATTTTCTGGACACAAGAATTTTATTTACTCTTTAAATTGGTCTAACGATGACCGTTATTTGTTATCAGTGTCTTCCGATCAAACTGCCCGTTTCTGGGATGTTCGGGAAAAAATCATTGAACATGTTCAGGTAAAAGTTAATTTAGTTTATTTTGTTTAATTTGAAATTCTACGCAAATAATTTTGAAAACTTTTTATTCTTTATTCTTCCTCAGTCCCTACCTCATCCATCCTACGTTTATTGTGGCAAGTTTTCCCAGGACTCCGCGAACTACATAGTCACCGGATGTTACGATCACGTAGCACGAATATGGGCGCGCTCAAGGCAAAATGAATCGCGACAATACGAATTAATCCAGGAGCTTGAGGCCCACGAGAGTTTCATCAGTGCGCTATGTCTGCAGTCCAAAGATGACACGATTCTGACGGGTGATGGAAACGGAGTAATCATCGTTTGGTCGACGAGGAAGAGCCGAAAGTCACCTATTAAAAGAGAATGGCAGATTGCCAGAAAAATCAAGATCAGGGAAATCGAGGGTGTGGCCATTAATACCATTGCAATGCATCCGTTAGGGTCTAGACTGTTGGTGCACTCAAGGAACAGTGGGCTGAGATTAATGGATATGGTCAGCGGTGTCGTTGTGAAGAAATTCGAGGGATTGAAGAATCAAAGGTTTGTATATGATGATCTAAATTAATAGATTTGGACAATACATTAAACCTGATCTAACTGACAGGATCCAGATAACAGCCTGCATTTCACCGTGTGGAAATCTTCTCTTTTGCGGGGGTGAAGATTCAACCCTGAACGTTTGGGACGTAGATAGCGGTAAACTTGTAGCTATTTACGAGATTAACAGTCACGAAAAAGCCGTCACATGCGTCGACTACCATCCCTATGATCACGTTCTGGCCTTCGCTACCTACGGTGCTCCCTTGCCCGTTAAAATCCTAAAATTCGATCGAGAAGCTGACGGTAGAAGGATCGGACTCAAATTACTGGCGATGACGAGCAGTATGATGTCGGTTAGTTCATCGGCCAGATTAAAAGTGCCGCCGATGATTGTAAAGAACGGAGTCAGAAATTTGGAGAAACTCTCAGCCAGAAGTTTGAGCTCCCCGACGAATGTCAGTCAGATCGACTCGGTCGGTAAGCTACTAACGGAATACAAGGACGACGACGAGGTGCGCCGTCAGCTGAAAGGTAAGCTACAACGCTTCATGGAGTCCGGTCCTAATCTTAAAGCCAAGAGCATGAACCGTCTGAACGGTATTATCGAGAAGATCGACCGTATCCTCATGTACGCGACGAATCCGAAGTCTCCGGCAGTGGACCTTGAGTCGGCGCGCAATTCTTCGGTTTTCGCGGTTGAGGAGAAACGACTAGTGGTGGAGAGTTTCGAGCTGCAGGAGCTACCTGTCGAGGAGGCGAGGAAGACAAAAAGCGAGAGGAAGCAGCGGAGGAGATCGAAGAGCGCGAGAAATGCCTGCTCGCCAACGCCCAAGGCAGTTGAGTTTTCCAAGGCCTTCTCAGATAGCGCGGCCTTTAATCGTAAGGTGTCAAGGTTCAGCGATGATTCATCCAATTCGAATAGGTCCGTTAATTACAGCAAGTTCGTGGTGGAGAGGCTGGAACTGGAGAAAATCAAGTATGTGGATACCGAGTCAGGATTCAAGGATTCGCTGGACACGATCGTGGATGGGAAGGAGGACTTTCCGAGTGAGGAGATTTTGGATATCGAGTCGTTGAAAAGCGACGATACGTATGTGGTGAACAAGGAAATAAAGTCGCCGGCAAGTGGGAGTAACGATAGCTCATTGAGGAGCAACGCGACGTTTATCATTGAGAGCGAAGTTCCAATACCGAAGCCTCGGAAGAGGCTCGGGCGAATTGAAGTTATGTAAATATCTGATTTGAACTCGACTTTTTATATTTAGCTGGTTGTTATTAGTTATTTTTCATAATAATAATGGATTCAGTACATATACAAAAGTCATAACAACCTATGAAATATGAAAAATTGTAAATAATTACTGTAAATAGATATTAAAACTTATTTATCATTTTTTGAAAAAAGACTGCGAAAAAACAAATTTTATACAATTATTATGGAAAGCGTATTTACTATATATAGGAAGCACTTCCATCTAATCTTAAAATATAAATAAAATTTTATTTTTTTTGTTAAAATGTGATTTTAAATCTGTATACAATACAAATCACTACTGTAAATATTTTAAATAGTTTGTATATATTTCAATCATATATGTATAAACGTACTTATTAAGTTTAAAACTAACAATTTTATAAAATTTAATAAATATAAAAAACTTTATAAACAACACGTATCTTTTCTTTGATTTCAAACTGGAATAGATCTTTGCTTATAATGCTCCGGGTCTTTGACAGCGTACGGGGGCTCATTGTCCTCGGAAACCCATATGGCTCCGGCCTCGGCTTCCTCGATCATCTTTACTATTGCTGAACCAACATTCTCTGGTCTATGTATAAAATAAACTTTATGATAAAAAATGAACCTTTTACTAGAAGGCTTTATTAAAAAATATATATCAATGCTTACTGTTGGATGTACTTTGAACACTGGAAAGCCTCATTCAAGAACTTGTCAGGGATAAAATTGAGAGTTTCTTCTTTTAAATTTTGGTGTAACAGACTAGTTTCTGTGAGGCCGGGGCAAACTGCCATTACTCTAACACCAAGGTGCTCATAGTGGTCCTATAAATATTTATGTATATTAAAATTTCAAATACTTACATACTAAAATTAAAGTGACAATTTATAATTATGTTCACCTTTAATGCTCTGGTGAAACCGTAAACGCCGTACTTCGTGGCAGTATAAATGGGAAATGCCGACGATGTGCTTAGACCGAATATCGAAGAAACGTTGACGATGGCACCGCCCTTGCCATTGTGATGACGTCCCATTCGATCGATTCCTATCAAAGTACAATTGACGACCGCTGTCTAAGAATAGAAAATACATCAGAACGATTTTTGTTTTAAGATAGTTCCATATTAAATTTTTACCGACCAGACTATTACTGATTATCTGTTATTATATTTATTAATTTGATTTTATTTATTCTGAAAATCACAATACAAAAGCTTAAAGTTAAATAAATCTTTAAGTTTATAATTTGTTTTATATACACACACAATATCATAGATTCATAATAGATGACACACAAGATTGAGTGACTACTATAAATTAAGTCAATATTTGTTTTGAATTAAAAAATCTCAAGATCTATCGATAAAAGTAGTAAAAAATGTATGTGTTCCTGGCAAATAAAACGAAGATTTGCTCTCGTTTCACGCAAGAGCTTAATTATTAGCGCTTCTCGAATTGCCTCTGTTTGTTTACGTTATCGCAACTTACCAAGTTGATGTCGATCATGTGGTGAGCGCGAGGCTCGCTGGCTATGCTCGCATAGTTCACGAGTATGTCAACGTTGCCCTGCATCCCAACGATCTCATCGTAGCGAGCTGTTAAAAATATCAAACTTGATTCTTTTGATTTGCACTTTATATCAATATTTTAATTTCATATCATGTGGTTTATGCGTACCTGCAAATTCGCTTGTTATCGTCACATCGCAGGTGTAAAAGTCGGCCTTTTTCTTGCCGAATTGCTGTTCGACCTTTTGAATACAGGAGGCAGCGCGCGTGTGCGCCGAGTCTAGATCGAAAATTGCTACATACTACAAATTTATTTTCATCAGACGATTAATGTTGTTATTATATTGTGAAATTGTTATTTCAAAGAGAACTGTTAATTTTTTTATTGGTTTAATTCTCTAAAAATGCTGAGTCATGTAAGATTTCGATTTAGATTAATACAAAAATTATGAAACTCAAAAATTATAATAATTTTTTTTAAATGTTTTTTTATTTGTATTATAAAAATATTCATAAGAATTTTGCTAATTTTATTGCATTGGTATATATCTTTTTAATTTTTATATTATGATTGATGTTTTTACTATATTTTCAATTTTTAAGATGGTTTACCGATGTTTTGTGCACTCATTTATGATAACCAATAATTTTTTTTAAAGATTTTTTTCAGAAATGCTGAGGAATTTCTTGTTACTTTTAATTAAAACTTTTTTTTGTTCAATTTATCAATAAACTAAATAAAGTTTATAGTACATCTTATAGTTTTGCAAATATGCATAATTAATCTATATCCCGTTAAATATATTAAAATGAAATAAAAAGTAAGAAACAAAATTTTGAATCAAATTTTTTACAATTGTGTCAGTTCATGGAAACTAGAATATACCGAATAAACGAATTGTATCCCATTAAAAGTTTAGACAAATGGCGCAGCAACTTATTATTCACTCAATCTGAAAACCTACACCGCGCAGAACGACTTCAATGCCAAGGTCATATTGGCACTATAAACAACGTAATAACGCAAAAATAACGCTCCGTTCGAAAAACGAACTCCCGTGTGGACTTTACCATCCGAAAAGTATCCAAACTATTCCAAAACTAATCCTTAGTTGAAAAAAGCCATGATATATGTACCTTGGCTTGCTTCTTCAAGAGAGCCAGCACAGTGGCGAAACCAATGCCGCCGGTCCCGCCGGTGACGATGGCAACTTTGTCCTTTATCTCCATAATAACGCCTTATGCTCTCTCTGGAAACAACAGCGCGAAACTGACGATCGGCGCTCCACGATTCTTTCTATACTTACTTGCGGCGAACAAACTTTTCGGCCTCTCTCTCTCTCTCTTGCCGCGGCGTCGTCGACTATCGGATTATATTACAGACTCGACGGAGACGACGACGACGACGACGAGAGCGGCATTATTTATTATCTAGGCAAAAATCTCGCCTCAATGCTAGAGGTTATTGCTGATATACGAGAGCGCGCGCGAGGCTGAATGAGATAGCGCTATGTGTACTCATATAAGCGCGCGAGCGCGCTAACGCTTCTTTCTAATGCATCGTTACCGAGCGCTCAACGAATTTTCGATAAACTTCATAATGAGGGGCATTCAGCCGACGTTGCGTAACAGCCTGCCGAGTGGGGGATATATTGTCGAAAATCGTCACTTCTATCGCGGTTAGTTTTATTTATAGAGGCGCACGCGCTTTGCAGTCGATACGTTTCTCAACGAGCTTTTAAATTGGATTTCTTCAAAAGTGTTCACTCTTTTTCTCAAGAACGCTATTAGCGCGCTCCTTTAATCAAACTCTACTGACTGTGCAATTGAGTTTTAATTAAATATTTTTTTTATAGGTTCATTGAAAATTTTGAGGTTTGTAAAGTATTGTCGTTTGGAAAAATTAATATGGAATAATGGGAATTGCTAATACATCTAATAATTTCTATACACATAAATCAGATAATAGCTAGTTTCCTTCATATCAGTCATCTATTAACTTAATGGCTTTGTAAGCACATGTGTGAATGAGTAAATAATTATCGAAATCTTATCTTTCTTTTCTATCTCGTGCAATTTGCTAAAAGCTAAAAAAAGTAAAAAGAAATATAATAATACTTTAATTACTTTATGTGAAATATTAATGTGGATTTGGCAGAATAATCTATACCTTTACCCTAATTTAAACCTTTTTATTTAAACCATTATTTAAGGATCAAACGTGCTAAATCCAAAACCGTAATCAGTTCTGTAAGTCATTGCAAGGTTACAAATCGGCTCATCGATTCAGCCAGATATCAATGTGTTTACCGTGCTCTACTATACCGGCCACAGCTTGTTATCCGACCTGTCACAAGGATAAAAATGTATATTATGATAATAACGATATAACAAACCATTAGCATAAATAAATTAAGGTTTCAAATATACTAAGGGTTCTGCAGGTGCGTTACAATAGATATTCAGAATTTGAAAAATCTTCCATAGAAATTTTTCAGACACGGTTATAACTGAACATTATGAAATTAATTTACGTCAAAGAAATAATATTATAAAATTACATTCAATAATGCACAATCAATTATCCTCTATAAAATTTACGATTTTTTTACATTGTTATTTAGATGAATCCAACAAAATCAGATCAATCTGTAAAATTTTGGTTTTCTTCAGAAAATAAAATTAAATGTTTAAAACGTGAATGTTATTTGTAACATCGACAATCATTTCTTTAAAACGGTATTTTTAGCTCCTCTAGATCTTCTACGTCCTTAACATTATAAGGTGGTTCGTCGTCCTTAGACAACCATACATCACCGGGCTTTCCACGCTCTATTATATCAACCACAGCTGCTGCCACGTTATCCGGCCTGTGGGGAACACATTATGATATAATGTATCATTAAGAATTAGTTAATAAGCGATATATGACGTCAAAATTTAAAAAAGCTTCTATTCTATAAGTACTTACTGTTGGTGGGAAACGGCTGCGTATTCGCTAAAGCAGGACGGATCCATAAAGTCAAGCAAGCTGGGGAGTATATTGCTCGTCTTGGTCATATCAGTTTGGGTCAAGCCTGGGCAGACACTGAGAATTCGCATACCAAGCTTTTCATTGTGCGTCTGTATGTAATTTTAACAATTTAAGTATTTAGATTTTTGGCCAAGCCGCTTAAACTCTCGATATTTTTGGAATGATCTTTTCGAGAATTGTAAATTACCTTCATTGATTTAACGAAGGAGACAACTGCGTGCTTTGTGGCGTTGTAGATTGGTGTTGCGGGGGGGTTTACCAATCCGAAAATCGACGCAATGTTGACGACGACACCGCCTTTACCACCCTTATGCATTCCCATGTGTTCGATTGCGAGCAACGTGCCTTTAATCACAGCTTTCTGTGGATTGATGGAGTATTATTTTTTTTTTACTTTTTAATATAGAAATGCTTTACTTTAGATGCACTTACAATATTAATGTCGATCATTGTATCGATATTTTTTTGAAATGAAATCCCTGCATTATTAACGAGGATATCTATGTAAGACTGCTGTTCTGTGATCTGTTTGTAAATTGCTACAACCGATAAGTAGTATTAAATAATTGTTCGAAATTTATTGTTTCTTTGTGAGATTCTATGTGCCAATTTTACCTGTGAAGTGATCATGGTCAGATACATCGCAAACATAATAGCCAAAGTTATCTTTATTGAACTCTTGTTCTAGACAATTTAAATTACTGATGACCAATTCGCTGTCAGCTTCATGCACATCTAATATGGCCATGTACTTAAAAAAATAAAAGAAATACAAATACATTTTCAAACACAGAATAATTTTAGAATAAATCTCCTCACAATTATTTTTACCTTTCCGCCTTTCCTCAAGAGATATTGAACTATAGCTAATCCAATTCCTTTGACTCCGCCGGTAACTATTCCAACTTTGTTATTTATTTCCATCTTCGCACGGTGAACCTCCGCAAATGAAAACCTAATTATATTGTAAAATTATATGTGTGATGATTTAGCTCAAATTTAAAATAAAGAAGTATTTTAAACTCTGATTATGTTATCTTCTGATACGGAGCTTATCAATTTTGTTTTCCATATTGTAAAAATTAACGAATCAAATTAAAAGACTAAAGAAAGATTTCTATATAGGAAACATCTGAGAAATTTACAGGTACAAAATAAAAAATTGATAGAATCATTTTTGTAAATCGCTAATTTTTATAAAGTAATATAAAATAAAAAAAATATAGGTATAACATAAAGGAATAATAATTGGTCCTCTAAAAGATAATTTTATTCTTTACTAAGATCATCCAGTTGCTAAAATTCAATAAATTTCGATAAAACTGTATGTGTATATTTGCACCAATTTTCCAATAAGTTTATTAGTTTATATCGGATCCTTCCTACCAGACAGCTATAGTAGTTTACTAACTAATTAATATTAATTAATATTAACTAATTAATAATTTAAAATTAATTCAGATATTAAAGAAATTATAATAGAAAAACTAGTTACTACTAACTACTATCTGAATTAATTTTAAAGTTTCCCGAAAGTTCAAGATTAATATTGATCTTGTCTTATATTATTTTGAACTAGTAACATAAAACAAAAAAAGACTATATTGATTGACAATATATAAGTCAAGTTAATTGAACGAACCAAAAAATTAATTAAAAGACAAATTAAGATACATTTTCGTTAATTCGCCAAAATTGTTTGACAAAATTGGTGGATTCATGAATTTTGTTCGATTTGCAAATTTGATTTTGACCACGATTCCCAATTTCAAGACTTAGACAATATTTTACGGAATTTTGTCTTAAATTGACGATAATAAAATTATAAATTTAATGTTCTTATAACTTAATAAAATAAACAACTATCTTACTATCTCCGTTGTTTCAGACGTATTGAAAAGGATATTTCTCTTACCAATTACAGCTTAAATTCTATACTAACCCGTTTAAAGCTTTCATGAAATCATTAATCGACTCTTTATATTTACAAATTTATAAATAGTCGCTTTATGTATATTGACTCAATGATAACTATAATTATTTCCAAT
>JAPYZA010000043.1:0-46795 GCA_030522685.1 Eupelmus azureus | reverse complement strand
TAAAAATAAAAAAAAAAATAGCGAGCGAGCGGTAGACTCATCGGCAGAGGCGGGCCGCGCGGAAAGATATAAAAAAAGCATATACTGCACTTTCAACTCTGCTGCTTGAATTTTCGCAACGGAGGCTCTGTTTTTCCTTTCGCCTGCGCCTGCGAGAGTCCGCGCGCGAGCGCGTAATTACCGCGCGAAGCGCGTGAGCCTCGTGACTCTGATGGCCGTAAAGAGGCGGTTGCAAAATATAATTGATCTAAAGTGCAGCGGCGCGCGCTCCTGACACGCCGCCAACTCCTCGCGTCACACACTCACTACAATGTGTCTCTGTCTCTGTGTGTGTTTACCTGTTCACATGTGTGCCTGTGTGTGTGTGTAGCTATCGTAATATATATCTGAAAGAGATAGCTCGATCTATTCTGAAGAGATAGAGAGAGAGAGAGCTGGCCCGCCCCCATCGTAAACGGCTCGCGGCTGCTGGAGATCGAAAGCGAGCCGTGCGGGGAGCGCCCGGCGCAACGGTTGCTGTTGCCGCTGCTGTGCATTTCGTAGCCGGCGATCCTTTT
This sequence comes from Eupelmus azureus, assembly GCA_030522685.1. Lineage (NCBI taxonomy): Eukaryota > Metazoa > Arthropoda > Insecta > Hymenoptera > Eupelmidae > Eupelmus > Eupelmus azureus. The sequence goes on along the minus strand of JAPYZA010000043.1, from coordinate 46,238 downwards.
TCTCTCTCACTCACTCTCTTTCTCTTTCGCCTATGCCGCGGCTCCTTTTTCCCTCGCAAAGTGTACGAAGAGTTAGCCAAGTGCTTTACTTTTTGAACGGCCCTCTCGAACGCTCTTTGTCTCTTGTGTGTGTGTGTGCGTGTGTATGTGTGTGTGTGTGTGTGTGTGTGTGTGTGTGTGTGTTTGTGTCAATGAGTATACGAACGAGTGTACGTAAATATGTATACGTCTGTGCGTGCATGTACATAGTATGTGTGTGTATGTATGTGGATTCGTGTGTGTGTGCGTGTAGTTGGCTGTACGTGCGCATGCGCTGATCTGAAGGCGGCTGCATCTGGCGCGGCGAATTCGAGTATGCCTGATCGCTTTAGCGGATACACAAATCTATGATGGACGAGAGATTATGGGGACCGTTCCCAGATCTTGGCCAAGACAGGAGGAGGATTGACCTCGCTTATCTGACCCCCCGGGGCCGAGCCTGTGCCAAGACTCACCCTTCCCTCCGCGTCTCAGTGGCTCGCTTATATGAAACGAAAATTCTATCTCCCTAAGACGCGCGGAGCGAGCTCCGGGCTTCGGGGGATATGAGGAAATCGTAACGCCCCGCTCTTTTTGCGCAAGTGTTTTGAAAAATAAAATCTCGACGAGATATCGTAAATTGAAGTTTTGCGTTGTAGTATTAAAAGGGATGATGAAATTAATGGAAATAAATGTAAGGGAAGCGTTTTTTAAAGTATGCAGTTGTTTATTAGTTGTATTTATAAAAATGTATGATTCTGTGTAAGTCATGTTCATTAGCATGCAAAATTAAAATTTAGAAATCGGTTTTCTTTCGTAACACGTAGTTCGTCGAAGCTAAACATTATTTTTATGAAATTTAGTGAAAATAATAATAATAATAATAATAATTAGTTATACAAAAACGAATAACATGATTCGTTGGCATATTCAATAGTTTTTCCTTGATTTGGCTCACTTATCGGTATTTCGGTATGTAAAATAATAACATTTTCTACATGTCGGGAATTTCGCCGATGCATTAACATATAATTATTATTGTATTCTAAGTTTATTGTACTGTTAAACAATACACAATGATTGTATTTTAGTTATAATTTAGTTTTAAGTCAAGCAAGTATATGGGTAGCGAGTAATCCACCATACTTGCGTTTTTCACTACCAGACCGACGAACAGGAAATTTATTTTCCTCTGTTGGATTACTATGTAATATACTATTGTATTTACTTGTAATGTAATGTGCTGTTACTCTGGATAAATAAATAAATAAATTATAAAACTGTACAATAATGTTTGTTCAAAGAAAAACATATGATTATCATATATAATTTAATATAGATTCCAGAATTAGTTATGACCACTCGAAAATAACTTTTGCATTGTAAGAAATATTTGCACATGTTTCCAATTGAATAACTCGAAAATTTGGAGCATTAATAACTCTTGCGGAGTATGTTCGATGAAATTACAATGTACATTAGAAAACTTACTTCAGATGATATCATCTACCGCCAACACTATGAAAAGCTAATAATGGTCCATGTGGACAATTTGATTTTCGACATCTTTGTATAGTTAATTCGAATCATCTTTGTAATTTCGTTAGATCCTAGTAAGGTACTAATTGTAAGTAAAGCCTGTCCCTACAGTAAAAATCAAATGACATTATAAAATAAAATTTAGAAAGACTATATTTTTGTGTATTTATTTATTGCTGCTTTCCTCGATTTGGATATTAGTAAAAATTGAATTAATACAAAATAATACATACGGTGGTATTCAAAACATGTTTTACATAATTTGTGTTATATTGTAATAAATATCTATTTTTGAGAATAATAAGAAAATTTATTGGTTATTAATGATGATTTATTCACAAGTAGTTTTTTTTTTTATTTAAGCCTAAAACGTCATTAATAAAGATCGTCTTCGATGCATTGGTCATTGACAAAGAAGTTCCATATATTGTTTTTTAGTAAGACGTTGGTTAGATTACTTTTGAATTACTTTTAAAAACTTATGTGAAAAAATGAAAAAAATCACATTGCATGAAGTAATGGCTTTTCAACAAATAATTATACAGTTTCAAGCATGTCTATAATAAGTAATTATTTTGTAGTTTTTTATCTCTTTTAGAAAGTAATGTTTCATTTCATAATTCCATGTAATTGTCACTGATGGTTTTTCTTAGAGTAACGAAGTGACGTAGTTATATATTACCAATAAGAACTACATACTTAGAACATAAGTAGGGTCTATTAAAATTTTTTACATTAACAAAATCCCAAAAATTAATATATTCAAACATACTAAAAACGGATTAATGTTAAAAATCTTCCCTCTTCAACATAACGAGGCGGAATTACCAAAAAAGCTGCATCTCTTTCAGGCATAAATTTAAGAAAACTCAACGCTTAAAAACTGCAATTGTCAAAAAGTTATCTCTCGCGCTTTTTAGCCTGCCTTCACACTCGCGCGGGGCTCGCTTTCCGCGTCTCTGAATAGATTCACATGATCTCTGGGAAACGATAACGAGTGTAAGCGCAAAACTAGTGGGCTCTTGTTTTGCTCGAGAGTATCAAAGCCTCCTGCGCTGCAGCTTCTGCACAAAGTTGCGAAAAACTCTCTAAATGAGGATAAAAAAGCCAACCGCGCTTTTCTCTCTCCCTCATACTCCTTCCAAAGGGCTCCCTCTATACATCCCCACGTCACGGTAGGACGAATTTTTCCCTACTCCCTCACTCTGCTCGCTCTCTCAGCCGCAGCAGCAGCAGCAGCAGCAGCGTGCAGAGAGGCAGTAGTAGCAGCAGCCTCGGGATCGATCGACGAGAGAGCAGCGCGGCTCCAGCGAATCCTTGGCTCGCTCTGAGGCGCGCCTGCGCTGCGCTTTTGGCGCTTCCGCCATCGTCCGACTCTCTCTCTCTCTCTCTCTCTTCCCTCTCTCATTCAGCGAGCGAGAGCGCTAGCTCGGATTTTTTTTCCATTTTCCGAAACTCTCTCTCTCTCACGCTGCTGCCGCGCGCACACACCCAGCCACCCGCGCAGCGAGAGAGGGTAGCAGCAAACGCGCGGGCGCACGTAGCTCTCTCGCCTGACAATGGGTCGTTACTTTTTTCCGCGAGCCCCGCGCACTCTCTGCTCTCTCTCTCCCTCTCTGTACACGCTATATATACATATATATATATATATATACACACTGGATGCTGTATAGCGAATATAGCCGGGCTAGTAAAAGAGAGCAAGCGCGAGAGAGAGCTGCACTTCTCTTTCTCTCTGTCGGCCTTTTTGCGGCTGCTCGCTCTCTCGGCTACTGCGCTCGAGTTTCCACTCGATTTATGGCAGCGCGCGTAATTGAGGCCCCCACCCCCGCACTCCACCCCCGCCGTCATCGCAAGAGCGCCGGCCGAGCTATATACGAGCTTACGCGCGCGCGCGCGACGTTTAAAGCCGAAAACGCCAGCAGCAGCTCGGATTATATCCACATATACATTTTTCCCCGCTCCTGCTATATAACCGCGCGAGAGCAATTACAGGTGTAACTGTCCCTCGCTTCGCGGCGCGCCGAGAGCGGCCGGAAAATTCCAGGCGAGCGGCTCCTTTCGCCTTTATACCCAGCGCGCGGCGCGTAATCGGCCCGATTGGCCAATTTGCCGCGCTGTAGGCTTATGGTGGGGAAGGTCAGCGCGCGCGCGCATGGAAAGCCCCGCGCATATAGATAAAGAAGCGCTCCGCACGTATATATATGAATAAGCGAGAGCGTATATGCATCGCGTAGCTCTGTCTCTTGCGCGACGGCTCTCCGTGCGCTATCGGCCGCGAGCGACTCGATAAGCTCTTCGCGCTCAATTTGCCGATTTCTAGGATCGATCGGCGCGCGCGCGGGGGCCGCCGTCTGCTTCCGCCTCGGGCCGGAAGATATTGCGAAAAGCTGGAAAAATAAAACCGGCGCAAGCTCGCCCCGCGTCGCCAGAGAGCGAGGATCGACGCCCTTGTCACGAGCTTTTTCCTCTCGCTCTCTCTATATATACGTATACATCGACGGCACTGCTGTGCGTATATATAGGTATACATGGGCTCTCGTCGAGCTTTTTTTGCGAGGCGCGAGCTTTCAGGCTGCATATATCTGGCATATAAGCGCGAGAGGGAGAGAGAGGAGCGCAGCTCGTTAACGCATAAAGGGATGCGTCGGGAGGCCGCGCGGCTCTAATGGAAAACGCCAAGGAATTACAGTCTCGTGCGCGGCATCCCTCTCATTTTCAGCCGCCTACCTGCTTCTTCTCTCCATCCCGCTCTTTTCCCCGCGCGTACGTATACGTATATATATACGTCGCGCGCGCGCGCGCGAGAATTGCAGTTCTCGCTCCCCCGCTCGGCTATTGTGCCGGAGCAGCGGCTCGAACATTTTCAAATCTACTTGCACATTAACGAGTCTTACCCCTCTCGTTCTTCGGACTAGAGAGCTTGCGGGAACGGAGCTTGCGAGCCTCGCGTGTGTATACACCCGCGAAAACCGCCACGCGCGCGCGTATGGTATATATACAGGCGCTTTGTGGATATATAGGGAGAGGCGCGCGCGGGAGAGATAACACCGCGCGCGCGCGCGCTAATTGACGAGAAGGAGGAAACGCGAATTTATAATTAGAAGCGCGCAAGCTCTGATTTCTGCCGCGGCGAAAATTTTTCCACGCCGCGCGCGCGCGCGCCTTTGACGAGTGTATACAGCTCGGCGGCATTCGAGGCTCCGGGCGCGCACTACAGCAGGAGCGCTTTCAGAGAGCAACTAATTAGCGGCTGCAGCAGGCAGAGAGAGAGAGGGCCAAGCTCGTTATCGCTTTACTCGCTGTGCTCGCGCGAGTGTAAGGCTACAGCGAGCGGGGAGGAGCTGCTGCGCCAGGAGAGGAGACAGGAGAGGCAAACTTTTCGAGGGATGGGGGGCGAGGGGGCAAAGCTTCGATCGCGAGAGCCGGGGCAACAAGTTCGAGAGGGGGCCCCCTGCAAGGGCGAATTAACGCTCGCGCGCGAGAGAAATCGAATTACGCCCTGACCTACACACGAGAGCAGGCGCGCAGAGAGAGCGGCAGCAGCGCTGGCCAGCTGCAAATTGCGTTTACCGCGCCGGATGGATCGATTGCCCCAGCGCTCGCTCGCTCTACGCGAATATCTCCCTCGCTGCTGTTGCTACTCACTTTTTACCTCTCTCTCTCCTTCTCCAAAGTCCTCTCCCTCTGGCGCTCGCGCGTGACAATATCGATATATATCGCCGATAGCCGGACGAGAGAGAGCCGCCGGAGGAGCTACACCGCCTCCCATCAGCGCCAGCCCAGCGTCCATCAAAGCCTCTCGCCAAGTTTATAATTAGAGCTCGGGGGGGCAGGCGGGGGGGCGAGAGAGGCCCAGGATATTGCCTCGTCAAAGGCTACTCGGCCGAAAAGGGGGATTTAGAGAGGCTTCACTCCCCCGCTCATTGCTATACTCTTCTCCGGCGCGCTCTTCAGCCCCTACTCTATATACCTACAGCCGCGCGCGCGGCACTCTAACTCTGCGTCCGAAAACCTTCATTATATGAGAGACCTGTCGCTCGAGATCTGCGCAGCCGCTCTATTATTGCCGCGCGGCGAGCTTTCCTATATACACACGCCTGGCCGAGTCATCGAGCGCTTTTTAATTCTCGGCTTGTTTACGAGCGCCGCGACGCGCCGCCCGGAGAGTAATTAACCCGCGGCCGCCGCGCTTATTTATACAGAGCGCTAGGTATATATATAACACTTTGGGCCGGCCGCCGGAGAGATAACGCGCCGGACTCCTCCTTCGAGTCATCGCGAGCGCGCGGCGCTTCTGCTCTTGACAACGAGCCAATTAATGGAAATGCTTTTCCGAGCTCGCGCAACGCCCACACTTTTATCCACCCTCTCTGTATACAGCTATATACATGCGCACACACAGCGCGGGGATGCAGCCACGCGCAAATGGAAAAAAAGAGTTGCGAGAGAGAGACGCTTTTTTTGTCTTCCATTTTCTTCCAGTACGGCCCCCCCTCTCTCTTTTCACTTTATCCCAGAGCGCGCAGAATAAACCGGGCGCGCCGGCAGAAAGCTGCGCGCGAGTTAAAGTAGACTAGTTTTCCCGGCCGAGTGAGTGAAAGTAGCCAGAAACAGCGAAAAGAAGTAAAAGTTGCCGCTACTTCCCGACGCCGGGGCTTTAGCTCGCTTCTCTTTCCCAGCTCTCGCTCTTTTGAACGCGCGCGCGCCCGTACACGTATATACACAGGTGGAGGCTATATACGATCGAGCATCACCTCTCTCCCACAGCCGCACGCGCGCTCGTTCAATCCCTCGTAATAAGCGCGCCGAGTCCTTCGCTTCTTAGAGTTATTGCACTTAACGTTGCGTCAGAGGCGCGCGAGCGGCCAAGCGAGTTCAACTTCCAAGACGCTCTTTTTACTTTATACCTTTTATCAAGCGCTGAAGAGAAAAAGGGGGGGAATTCTCGAGGCAGCTCACGAGCGGTCTTACTATACAAAATACAAATACTTTTATTTCACCACCACATAGTGTATATATAACAGAGGACGACGATAGGTGCTTGCAAAAAGAGAGTAGAGAAGAAACATTAAAGTATAACATTCATAAAGATGCAAAGCAGAGATTGCGCGAGCGCTGCTTGTAGTGTCTCCTCCTTTAGAGGCTGGCCGACTTGCCGTAGACATTGACGTTGAGCCCGGCGCTGCGCAGGCCCTCGGTGAGCCGTCTGCCCAGCTCGACGTCGACGCACGTGAAGTTCTTCACCGCCCGCTCGGCGATGAAGCTCGAGGCGTTCTTTATGCTACCAACGAGGTTGTCCACGAGCCGGCTTTTTTCGTCGGGTTTGAGCACGTCGCGCCAGAAGATCGTCGCCTGGCCAAAGTCGTCCTCGTTGACGGGCGCGTGACGGTCGACGTCGCCGCTCACGTGGAAGCTCGGCGCCTTGGCAGCGGGGCACTCCTCGGGCCCGCTGAAGCTGTTGGGGAAGTAGTTGGGCGCGCCGCCCTGGTTGTTCATCGCCATGAAGCCGTCGCGCTGGTAGTTTATCGTCGGCATCATCTGCAAGAGAGAGAGAGAGAGAGGGCTGGTATGAGAGATTACTCTGAGAGAGAGAGGCGAGCTTTTAGCCGGCGCGCCGCTGATGGGAATTGCGAAGAATAAGTTGGTAATGCAGCGCGAGGGAAATAGGTCAACCAAGTTTTCTTGCTTAAGTAAAGATGAAAGAGGAGAGAGGGACGGGAGGGAGCTTGCGGGGGAGAGACAGCGCGAGCTTGCGAGTAAACGTCGCAAAGTGTCAGCCACCGATTTCACTTTAACTTTGAGCCCTGAAATAATTAAGTTTAAGGTCGGAATTATAAAAAAAGATTCGCGTTTAACGTCTGTTCTGCGTTTAATGGGATTTCCAAGTTTTGTCGTTCTTTTTAGCTCCGAGGTTTTGTTTTTGAATTATTTGTTTGATGTTTAATTAAAAAGGTAGAGCCTTTGCGAATTTGGTAATACGTTTTTTAAACTTATTTGAAAATAAGTTTTTTAAACTTTAAGAATGTTATTATATTACCTCCTTTGTTTGCAAATTGAGAGACTATTAAGATTGTATTAACAATAAGGAGCAATTAAAATTGCAGCAATTAAAAAGACTCGATGTGCAAGCTCTTGCGTGTTAATGACATGTATTACGTCGAGAACAGGTGGGTTCACAATGCGGATGACACATTATACATGCATCAAAAATCCATTAAAGAACCTTTCTTGTACCTTGAACCATTGTAAAGCTAATTTTACTCGCCAATCGATATTGTGTAATTGAAACTGTTGTATTGATTTTTTGTTTATTCAATCAACAATTTTTTTCATTAAAATTTTAACTTGCTTTTTTACGTCAGCTATTATTGAATTACTTTGTTTAAAATTTTCGATGATAATTCGACTCCAAAAAATAAAATCTGATATTCACAATTCGTCCAAATAATTTTTTTTTATTTTAAATGCAGGTAATCGATTACCTATTTTATAGAAAAAATTATCTATTTTTTTAAATTGTTCAACCAAGAAAATGTACGTAGCTAGGAGTTAATATATTAACGTATTTAAATTTTTAACAAAAGTTTCGAGTTAATTAAATGAAAGAGTATAAAGAAATCATTTCAAAAGTTTGTTACAAATAAAAATGTTATTAATAACCAAAATATAAGTTACTCAACGACAAATAATTTTAATGAACCGTCGTCAGACGATTCTAGTCATAGCTCGAACATCTACTACTTATCCAGTTTAATATGCAGTAAACAATCAGCTCCATTCATCGATTTTAACTCTAGCCGCCACATTACGGCTCTATCTTTCAAAATTATGCGAACCGATAGTCCCTAACTGGGTGGTGATTGGGCAACTGCCCAGGGATCTTTATATCTGGATGAATAGGCGATACGCATAATAGCCTATGGGCTACATCACTTTAGTCGGGCCGGCTAGTTATAGTACCTACCTTGTATGGGCAATTGACGGGTAGTTGGAGGTGATTGGGTCCCAGGCGGTGCCTGTGGGTATCTCCGTAAGCGAATAGACGGCCCTGCAGCATTTTGTCGGGGCTCGGCTCGATACCGGGAACCATGTGAGCCGGATCGAAGGCTATTTGCTCGACGTCGGTAAAGTAATTTTCGGGATTCTTGTCGAGCACTAGTTTACCAACCGGTATCAACGGGTATTCCTTGTGCGACCAGACCTGTGCGATTGTTGGTAAATTTACATGTGAGATACAAATCTGATGATAAAGCACTTTTTTATACGTATTGTTAACAAATTTGAGTATTGTGCGCGTTAAATTCCACGAAGATTTGAAATGAATTATAAAAATAATTTTTATTAACATTAGAAATTATTAAAAATTTTACGAAAAAGTGAGCCATCGTTTTCTTTTCTTAGATTGGAACCTTGAGACGCCAATAAAAATATTCATTACGTTTGATAAAACATCTTACCTTTGTTAGATCGAAGGGATTCCACCTGAACTTCTCAGCCTGCTGAGGAGTCATGACTTGAATAGAGAAGGTCCAAGATGGATAATTACCAGTTGCGATTGCATTGTATAAGTCGCGAATACCATAGTCAGGATCTGACCCACTCAAGTTAGCTGCTTTGTCCACAGGCAGATTCTTAATGCCTTGATCCGTCTGAATTATCAAAAGAATAGAATTAAAACAATATGCTCGGTAATTTTAATATCCTCATAAAAGTAATATATTACCTTATAATGGAATTTGCAGTAAACCATTTCGTTCTTATCATTGACCAGTTTGAAAGTGTGCGAACCATAACCATTCATATGTCTATGACCATCAGGAATGCCTCGGTCGCTGAACAAAATCATTACTTGGTGCGTTGATTCCGGTCGCAGGGTGAGAAAGTCCCAAAACATATCCGCATCCTAAAAAATCAGAATAATCCAGCATAAAACGATTGTGTCCTCTGATTCATCAAATACGACCTCTCGACTCATTAATAAAGATAATCACCTTCAAGTGCGTCGCAGGGTTTCGTTTTTGCGTATGAATAAAGCTCGGGAATAACAGAGGATCTTTAACAAAGAATATCGGCGTGTTGTTTCCCACAAGATCCCAAATGCCTTCTTCCGTGTAAAACTTGACTGCGAAACCGCGCACATCTCTGCAAAAAACAAGCGAATTGCGCGCGTAGGCGTTAGAGTCATTTCCGATGAGGATGCATAGTCGAACGATTACCGGCGTTCGATTGCTTTTTATGAAGCAGCCTGGCGCAACAATGGCGAATTAAGGCTAATTATCCCGAGACGTACCTGACTGTATCGGCGGAGCCGCTCTCGCCGCCTACGGTGGAACAGCGCACGGCAATGGGAGTTTTCTTTCCTATTTGCGAGAATACCTTGGCTTTCGAGTACTTGGTGATATCGTGCGTCACCTGGAAGTAACCGAAGGCGCCTGCAACATAACATGTGGGTTTCGTGATTATTATCAATGGCATAGAGCCGATTAATCTTGTGTGAGATCGCGCCGTGAATGAACTCTGTACAATACAATTCTAAGCGGTCGTGCTAATAGTTACGTCTGTTGTTAACGACTGTAATTATTATTAATGCATCGAGCAATGCGAGTGTAAAAATTTTTGCGCAATTATCGGGCAGGAGAGCTGCTTGAGTATGGAAGAATTGTAATGATTCTGGAGTTGGAAAAATGAGGATTTACCGGCTCCTTTGGCGTGGGCTACGCGTTCTGGGATTCTTTCTCTGTCAAAATGCGATATTTCATCGAGGTAGACGAAGTCTTGTAATAGTACCGGGCCCCGTGGTCCCACGGTGATGCTGGCCTTTTTATCAGCGATTGGAGCTCCATTTCCGGTCAGAAGGGTTGGAATGTCACCCTGAAATGCAAAATTTGACGATGTTAGTTGTGGAGTTTTTTTTAGCAACTATGGTTCATTACAATTAGCTAAAAAGCATTATTAATTTTGTATAAGAAAAGATATATTGTTTTGATTTAAAATAAATAATTCCTGATCATTTCAAACATTTTAAAATTGATAAGATTAAGGACGAATATTCAGAAAATTTTAACAAAAGTTTTTTTCATTTTAACAATGCGAATAACTTACAGTTGTTTTGTAAATAAATCACTCTATGACTCATAAATTTTTTTGATTTTAAAACAAAACAATTCTTTAAAACATTAAACCTGCAGTAAAATCATACAAATAATTTGATAAGCCTACGGCACATCACGAAAAAATTCATAAATATTTTCTTGAATGCAAAATTTTTTAGATTGCTCATGAATGTGCAAATGTTCTTTAACAAAAAAATTAATTCCCATGATTTTACTTTCAATTACAAAATGAAGTTGCTTATTGTAGAATCTAAAGTCAATTAAGGAGATGAGAATCTCTCTTTATTAACGAAAAAATACCTTTTTGCATTAAATTTTAAATTGCCCAAAAATAACTTTTCCCTATGTTGTTTAGTATTTACAATTAAAACAATGATTTGACGATAAGATAGTATTTAAAAATTAAAAATTAAATTAAAAAAACTAAGTTATTCTTCTTATTAATGAGAATTTCGTAGAAATAACATAAGTAATCCATAATCTCTTTGTAGTAATTTAAGTGGTATTAAAAAACTATAAATTGTTGGTTTCATATCCCTCATTGTTTATTGCTTTCAATTTTAAGAAAAGATTTTGATCTTACAATGAATAAATACACTTTTTTTAAATACCCTCATATTGTAAATGAGTTCTCACGATACTATGCAAGATAAATTGAACATTGTTAATTTTTCACAAGTTCTAAATGCTCTACGTAGTTATTATAATGGTATACACGTAGATACATATAAGTTATCAAAATGACTAAGCTAAAATATTATTTTGAAATTCAAGTTACCAGCTCTATTAACAGTTTTTGTGACATTGGTATAATCAATTAACGTTGGTTAAAAGCGGATCGCTAATATAAATAAATGAAAAATATATACCGTTTAATTTTAACTTTGCGAATATAAGAGTATATTTATATACGCGATTAGACTTTATTAGCATTGCAAATATTGTTTGACCTGCCCTCTTACATCCGTTTAAGTTTCTTTTTTCAAACAAAGAGCATGTTAATATAAAATGAGCTTTAAATATGATTAACGACTGAATGTATGTAAACATATTGACGTGTTTTATGGAAAATAAATTTTTATTATTTATCAGATATGTGAATATTTACAAAATGCATCATATATGGATATTTGCACATATTTAAGGATACACTTAGAAAACAACTGAGTGCACTGTTGGCATTGTGTATTTCATTTATTATTTATAAAATTGAAATTTAATTGCGTATTCAATAATTTTTTCAATTATCATGGAATGCTTATTATAAATTAATTTAATAATCTGCAACGATGATTAATTAATTTTAATGTTATCATTTTAATCAATATAAAAAAATTATATAACAATAATGAAGTTAAATATAGAAATCCCGTGATTGAACTTTAAGCTGTGCAAAAAGAATAGCTTATCAATTTTCGATAAAATACTTGCATATACATATACACAAGTGCTGGTATTATCATCTCAATAACAGAACACTTGCATACAAACGTAAACATGTATACAATTATAAATAAATAGTATAGGGACTTTTTCGTTGGAATGAACTGTATAGATAATTGTATATTTTATATAGATAGGCATTATAACAGGAACGACGGAGTTAGGGACTTAAATTAGCAGTATGGAGCTATATAAAAACTATATCAAATCATCTAAACGTAATCATTTAACAATATTTGTTATCCTATTAGTAGATTTAAGGTTTCGTTTTTTATAATTAGGTAATATTTTGATTATTTTTATATCTTGCATGTGATTGTTTGTATGAACTATTTAGCATGCTTTAATTTAAATAATAATAACAAGTAATCAGTAATTAAATTTTTTATAAATTTGAAATACCAAACAGAAGTAATAAAAGTACTAGAACAGATCAAAAAAAGTGTTATGAAGTATTATAAGTTTTAATTCCCCGGAGCAAAAAACGTTCTCATTTTTTTACTCTAGTTATAAAAATTGTTTACGTAACGAATGAAAAATCATTCTCTTTCAAACAATAACCATAATGTTTTTATCACACCCGCATATTATTATAGATTATAAAATAGGTCTGCCCCATCGTGCTCAAGTATTTCTTAATACTTGCAAAATTTATTGCACGCGATATATCTATATTTCCACCGCTGATAAAAGTCACGTTACTTTCATATCTACGAAAATATTTGCGTGAAAAAGTAAATCACATAGCGATGATGCTTTAAACAAGCAAATCACAGATAGCGATTGATCGTAATAAGTGAATACACTCTAGAAGGATGAATGATAATAAAGCATATACGATAAGATTTACTTTCGGCTGCAACAATACTTTCATTGAGCCGGCTAAAATAGCCGTGGCGTCTAAAGGAAAAAAATACATACTATATCTGTTTCGGAGCAAACAGGTTGTTATGCTTTGAAAATGTGGGTTGAAATCGATTATCGAGTAACCAACTTCTTAAAAATTCAAAGGCCTCTTTATATTATTTACAGGCTGACGAGTCAAGGCTGTTACTACTTCACCCATCACGCAAACAGCGTATAATCACTATATTTCCAGCGACCGGTAGTAGTACATATATATAGGTAAGTCAGTTTTTTTTAAAGCGCTTTCCCGCACGATGATAATGCGGATTATCCGAGAGACGCGCAGAAAAGGCAAAGAGGACCTCAAAGGAGCCTTAATTGCGAAGCGCTTTGTATACATTTTCCGCTCACTTGATTGATAATAAACATGGGAAAAATGTTAATGAGTTATCGCTGCCGGAGATGCGAACAGACACAAGGAGGGAAAAAATATTACGGCCAACTAACCTTGACAGATTTCTTGTAGTCGCTGAGCTGATCTGAGGCTGGATCTCGGGCCATCGTCACGCTGCGTCCCTCGCAGGCAGTGGAGTAACGGCGAAAGTCGAGACGTTCGAATAATCGAGACGAAACTGATGCGCCAAGCTGGCTTTTACGCCTGCACGAGTAAACCGGCCGAGCTACTTGTCTGCCGCTGGCTATTGAGCCAACTCTGATAGCGGCTCGTTCGCGACCTTTTATTTCGTCTCGGGACTCGCCGCAGCGGCGGCCGGTAGTGGGGAGACATGCAGCGGCTGCTCGCTCGAGCAGCCAACGCGAAGTAAACAACACGGCGCCGATGGAGCGGCCGTGGGACTTGAGCGGCCAGCGACTGTGACACACCCAGCTACCGGCTAAGTGGTGCAGGCTAATTTTTGGCAGTGAAGTCGACATTTTTGGAGATGCGGATTGTGTAGGGGAACTACTTTTTGTTTTGTGGGCATTTTGCGATTTTTAATTATTTTTTCGTTTCGTTGGTTGCCAATGGTTTTTTTTTCTTCAAATTTTTCAAGTAGCACCGGACAATTTGCAAATCACGAGGCTTATCATGTTGATCTCGATAATCTCCTGGATTAAATGTAATGTGATAGATATGTTTTATCAAGTTGAAATTAAATAATAACACTTTCAATGACTTATTATAATTTATCAATTATTTTACATAATTATACCTTTTAAATCTTTAAGAATATGTCAATTAATAGCATTGTCATATAAAAAAAAATATGTATCAAATTTAATCCAAGATTAATCAATGACTAGCTCATGATCAAAAATAGTTGTAAATGTTTATTTCACAATAGTGCAATTTGAAAATTTATTCTTAATTTATGCCTGAAAATGATTAAGAAAATAATTATAAACATGCATATTTATATATCTCTTTTATTTTTTACGGTCACCTTTTGTTCGAACCAGGTACACAATTCCTTGCTCGACACATAAAAATTAAATTTTTAATTCGATGCGCATACATCATTTTGAGCAGCCAAAATACTTGAATGTATATGGTACAAACGAATTTATTTTGTTACATGTGTGTTTTTTTATTCAATCTGCATCTTTGGTAGGAGATTCAAAATAGTCTATTCAAAAAAGAAAAGAAAGAAGCCTTGGAACTTCTTTTTCTATTCCTTTTGAATATGACTGTACAACATAACAAATATCTTTCACTAGTATCAACATTGCATATTTACAAAACCCAAGTAATATATCCCTACAAACTTTATTTTTGCTAATCAAAATGCCAAAGTTGTGTATTAATAGAATTATTGATCTTGTTAAATAAATATAAAAAAAAATATCTCTATGATATACATTTTCCAATGATCTAATCTAATCTTAGAGTAGTTCTAAAGCAAACAGTGACTTGATGCGCGTATTGTATATTCATTGATAAAGAGCCTTACACATATACACATTTTATTGGTGAAATATAAATAAATTACTGCCGAGAACTTGTTCACGCAATGTATATGTCTATTAAGCGATGCGCAAATTTATGAAATATAGTAAGTCAATATGAAATATAACGCTTCATAAAAATCATTTCTAAAATTTGTACCCTCCAAAAAAGTTTATCGTTTTAATGTGAAAACTTTTTTTAAAACATGATTAATAGTTACGTTTCAACATACGTTAGTGAAGGAGGTACAAAAAACGAGAATAATAATAATAATAATTACGATTGTTAACGGACTGCAAGTTAATTACATTTTCTAAAATCGTCGAGTTATCAAATTGACAACAACATGATCGTCGTTGCGAATACGCTAATAGTATTAAAATCCCTCCTGAAGCACAAGCTTTTTCAAATTTGGCAATTTGGTTAGTCACTAATTAGTAACGCTGTTCTTTTCAGTCGAGCTTGAATGTTTCAATATCAACTGGTCGTTGCTAAAAGACGAAGCTAGGCCAGGCAACTCCTTGTTCTTTCAACAAGACTAGGCATTTGTCACTGGCATCGGACATTGCACTTGCCACACTATTAAATGGCTTTGTTCACCTTGTTCCTCAGAATTCTGTACTGCAGATGCAGCCGTTCGCTCAAGTCCTTCCTCTGTTTCCTCACCGTCACCTACAAATATTATATTTATGATTAATATTTAAATTTAATTGAACATCATGGTTTTCACTATTTCCGTCTTACTAAATTCTTTTGTTATTAGTAATTGACAATTAAGTATTTTCTAAATAGAGAAAGTAGTTTTTCACATTTTTCTTGCTAGAAAATTTGGATGCAATGTTTTCTAAATACAGCAGTTTTTCTTTCACAATCACCCCCAGAGAGCATAGAAAATGAAAAATTAATCTTCATTTTCTTATTAGAAATAGAAAATTAGAAATAGAAATTATTTTTCAAAGTTTGTACAATACACAATAGATTTAGATTTTGTTAGTTAAATGTACATTTCACCAAAATGCTATTAATTTTGTGTTTTTAAGCGTTAGTAGAAAGAGGATTTGAGTTAATTGTGCCATTCCCACTTACGTGACTATTAATATTGTTATTTTTCTAATCGTTCCAATAAAAGTTATTATCAATTTTTTCAAAATCTTCATCTTTCAATAAGTTTAGTTAATTTGGAAAAATTGATATTATACTTTTATGTTTAAATCCCTTGGTTATTTGGCAAATGCATATATAATATAAATGTAGAGCAGGCACATGTGCATCCCGGTACTCTCTGGGGGCATACCTGACTAATTGCCATACAATTAGATGTGTCGCCACGTCACTCTCATCCTCAGCTTCATCTGCTGAAATTATAAGTATGTCGGACGAATTTTAAAACTACTGTTTTGATAACAGCTTTTATGGGGAATAAAGCCAATTATTGCGGACTCATTTATCCCATTAATTTGTTAATGTTAGCATGAGAATGTACTATTACGGTACTTACCAACTCTGAAATCAATATAACCTTCACCTCCAGATAAAACAAGCATAGCAGGTTGTGTATTATCGGAAGCTGCACTTTGTCCACCGTGACCTACAAATTAAATGCAGTTATTTATTAGGATAGAAATATACTTACTTATCTATAAAATATATAATTAATTAATTAAAATAAGTAAATTAATAACAAATACCTGGAACAGCGACGAACATTTTTACTGCATCTCTATGGCCATGGAAACTAAGTTGTGCATGAGCCATACTGCAGTACGGAACAAAACTGCCTGGAGTAACACCGTGATCGGAAGCAAAGACTCTAACACCAACACCGGGTGCGTCACCTTTTCCGCTACCCGTCTGAACACGCGACACAGCCATCGAACCGCCGGCACCTGACAATCACATTATAAAATAAATTTTCTGATTTGTTTAACTCAAACATACTAAGGTTATCTGAATTCATTACTTTCGGATAAAGGAACAGAAATAATGACTCCATTCCCTGTGCCGATCCAAAGTCTGTTAGATGATATGAGCAGTGCTGTAATTCGTACAAAGGAAAAGCCCAGTTTTCCCGTGCCTAGCATCTTACTAACATAAGGCTCAATATCAACATCTTGTAAATGTTGGTACGTATGAGCGTGGTACAGTCTTAGTGTCGAATCTAATCGAATGCTGACCCAAACGCCCTCACCAAGCCAGGCCAGCTGTCTAACTTGGGACTCTCGGCGTGGATGTGCATCAACGGTGCACTGCAATAGAAAATCTTTTTGTTTCACATATTCCTCATGTTCACGCATTCAACATGATATACAACATTATTAAAATTCATTTGAAGAATTTTATTAATTACCTCGAGTGTCATTGAAATAGGATCAATAACATGAATTTTATTTCGGTAACCACACCACACTGTTTTACCCAAAACAACGGTCATACATCTAATAGAATGTTGTGGGCTTCCCAGAGTTATAATATGGTATTGAGAAAGATCCCACTGACCATCTACTCCTCTTCGGAATATCGCGACAGTTCCGTCAGCTAAAGCAACTAATACGCGGCCTTGTATGTGTCTGTATATGAAAATATATGTATTCATTAATTTAAAATTATAAACTTCAATTATTTTAAAGAAATTACAACGATATGTCAAAATTAATTATTTACTTACACAATGGCAAGGGCAGCATCTTGTAATTTTACAGTGTGCAAACATACCGACCATTTAGCTACAGCTGAGTGAACAAAAACAGCTCCGTTTTGAGCTCCAAGCCACATAGTCGGTTGAACAGAAGACATTTTCTCTATTGGAGTTTCGCTTTCTTCATTGCACTTTTCATCATCGTCTTTTGTGTTTACTTCTGAAGAGCTAGATTCAGGAGGATTTTTTACAAAACGAACTTTACCTAAGTTAACGGTTTCAGCGTCCACTTCTAAACTTTGTGTTTCAACAACTGAATTAGGATCGGAATTACTGATTTCGCGCGACTGATCTACTTTTTCTTCCGGAGAAGCGTCAGCCGACTTGGCTGTCTCAGCAACTTTAGTTTCTAATGTTTCCGTTTGAGTTTCATCTGAAAGAGCAATCTCTGCTTGATTATCAATTTCTTTACTAATTTGTCCATCCTCATTGATATCACTCGCAGTTTGAGTATAATCACTCTCCTTAGCACCAGGCACACTAGCAATGCACAGTAAATGGCTTTCACAAACGTTAAAAACTTGAAGAATCTCGGCTGGATTATTAGCATCTATCACAGTTACTTTTGACATCTTTTGCGTGGACGTGCATATCCAAACAAGCGAACTCAAATGTTGCTCTAGCCTTTCAGCTTCGAGTCTTCTTTGTTCACTTTCTTGCAGTTCCTTATCTAAATGTTCGACGGCATCTTCAGGCTCGGCTTTAGAATCGCTACTAGTTTCTCGTGCCTCTGCTGCATAGAAGACACTTCCTCCAACCATGGACCCTCCATCTCGAGTTTTACCACCGCTTAAATATACACCAGCCCCGCACCAGATCTACGGATAAATCGAATAATCATTTTTAAAATTATGTTATCTTAATATTTTCATCCTTTAGAATCTTAACTATAACTTAGAGAAGAGAAATATTTCAATACAAATTTCAAAAATTGACTGTAATACTAACATATTAGAATTTATGAATATAAAAACATTTTTTCTTCTTAGTAATGAAAGTCATTAATTCATAAGATTTCGATTCATTAAAAAAGCATATGCGTTAATAAATTATCGCTGCTTGATTTCCATAAAAAAGTGAATTACAAAAAATAAGCAATGAATTTTTATCTTCTCATCATCAAAAAAATGCAAAACTTTTAGAGCGTAAAGCAAAACGTACTTTCATTCCCGGCTCGGTTTCCTGCAGCGGTCTACAATAAACAGGTACAGGAACTGGTTGTCGTGTCGGCGCACTTGGTTTACCAGGCAAACTCCAACCGTAAGCTTGCAATCTTCCGTCTTCCTTCCGCACGTGAGCTCTGACTTGACGGTACTGTTCTCTTCTTTCGTTTGCACGTCTTGCTACTAGTTTTTCAGACGACCTGCAATGAGTAAGCGTAAAAAACTTTACTGTTCGCAATAAGCAATGAGCAATAGAAAAAAAATAATAAAAAATCAGCTTTGTACATCTACTTCTTATTTTACATTCTAAAAATCCAGCCAACAGAATAATGTGTAGGCAGTATTATTTACCAAATCACCACATTTTATAATTTTATGGACTTTTATTTTTAGAAATTTTCAGTAAATTTGAAAATTTTACACGTATTTTGAATAACATTTTTTTTTGCCTAGCGGGGCTAAAGTGCTAACTTCTCTCCCGGTGCCGATTCGAGAATCTTGTATTTTAGCCCTCGCTAGACAAAAAAATAGCATACGCAACACGGGAGGTAAAATGGTAGTGACCCCATAGCACATGTTTGCCACCCTCGCCTTCGGCTCGGGTGGCAATTTACACGTGCTATGGACTCACCAATTCTTTACCTCCCTAGGTGAATAATATACTATTAATTCTTTCATGCGTGTAGACGATTTCTGTGTGAAAGTTGCATGAGTAGCAACTTTATCAAAATATTTTGTGAAAAAATAAATGTTGAATGATAAAATGTTATTCATGAAACAGAGAGTTATTAAAGTAGCAATGTAATGAAAAAATCATTACTTAAAGAGTGCTTGCACATTATAAAATTTAAACTTGGAAACAATTGGGGTGAAAGGGTAAAAAAAGATTTGGAACTATATTACCTGTTGTTCTAGTAATCTAAGGCGAAAAGCTGGGTTTTCTTGAGTGCATCGCAGGGAAGAAACAAAAAGTGCAGACCCAGAGTAAACATACCAAAGCAATATATACCAGAAATCAAATAAATATCAAACATAAAACTATATATTTTTTCTTTTATTCTACGTTTATGTAAACCATATACTCCTGATATTTAACAGTTCAACAAAGTATTCTGTTTTCATATTTGTTTTTATACCTTCCACCAATTTATTTAATTATTTTGATTCATACTATTGGGCATCTACGATTTTTTAATAAAAGGGATATAACGCATAATATATCAAGTACTTTTTGTATTTAAAAAAAATCTAAATATTTAACAATTTAAATATACACAATATGTACATGTATATAATATAGCTATACAATGATTTATAACAAGAACATGCAACGTGTTTAAAAAATAACTAGCAAATGAAGAAAATAAAATTTCACCTTTCTACAAAATAGTCATTAAATAAATACAATATCTACTTATAAAATTAAAAGAACTTCGCAATAAATACTATAATAAATTAAAATGTGTATAAACAAAAGAAATTAATATTTATATTTCTCACATGTTGTCTCCTTGATCAAGAAAATCATGTCGATTTTTGAAGGTTTTTCTGCGCATCATATCCATAGGTGCAGCTGGTACTACTTGATTAGCTGGTGCGCTATATCGGATATGTGGTCCGCGGACTAGAGGTCCTCGGTCTGCGGGACCCGTGAAGAGGTTACTAAAACTGCATAAGAAAAAAATTAATATTTTGCACTTCGATTAATACAACTTTATATAAAATTATATAAATTACAATTTCCAAATAGTTGGTTTTCCACCAGATATGCTAGACGGATCCGTTTTACTAGCACGTATCATTTCTGTCCATCTAACAGCTTCTTGTAACTCCATAAATCTCTCTTTATATTGATTCCTCTCCATTAGTACCCTCGCCATTTCAGCTCTTGTAAACCTCTTCCTTTGGGCCAATGGAACTTCTTCTTCATCATCACTTTTTGTTGCTTTTGCTGCAGCTTCAGCTTCTTCTTTTACTTTTTTCAGTTCTTCTTCTAAAGCTAAGACTCGCTGTCTAAGTCGATCTCGTGCCTGTTGTAAACCACGAATTTCTTCTCGAAGTACCTCTTGCTCCCTATTTTTAATATCACATAATATTATTTTTCTTATAAATTTTTCATAATTAAAGTGATATTATTTTAATTACCCAGTCAATTCATCCACTTTTACGATTAAATCATCTTTTACTATGTTCAAAGCATTCCTGTAAAAACAATAAAATTTTACTTTCGATCTTAATAAATAAATAAATTAAAAAAAAAAAAAAAACACAAAAACTTACTTAGTTGCCAAAAGTTCATTGTTTTCCATTATTAAGTTTTCAACTTCCTTGCCCATGCCTAGAAAATAAAATTAATTAATTTATTTGTAAAATATACATGATTGGCTTTTTTGAATTTTATTGCAATTCAAGGTTTATTTATCATAGCTATAAAAACACGCGCAAGCACGCGCAGCGTGCTTGATGTACTAGATGCATAAATAATTTATATAAATTATTTTTACAAACAATTCACACGAATCTAAAATAATCTCCAAAATACTTTTCAACAAAAGCTATTTACAAATTGTTTGAAGAAGACAAACAGCAATAGGAAATAAGTATGTGATAGTTTTGAAAGAAGAACAAGCGATATTTAAATGCAAGCAGTCTTATTCTGCATTGAAAAATGTAGTCTCTTACCGAAAAAGTTGTCGTTAACTGCATATATGTAGGTTATTCGTTGCATGCATCATTAAACGTAGAGTTCATGGTAACAGGAATACAGCATTTTCACAAACAATGAAATTTATTAGTAGATTTGTTAAATTATTTTTAGGTCTTTGAAAGTACATATTTGACATGCTAAATACATAAAACCAAATTCAAAATCATTATTTTTCATGTTTTTAGTAGTTGAATTTTTCTATAAATTTATACAACATACAAAAAATATTACTATTTTTATTGTTACTCAACATGTCATTACAGTATCACTATAAAAAATATATTTGAAATGTAAATAAGTGATTACTATACCTGATGAAGCATACTCTCCTGGATGAACCCAACTTCCTGCAAAGCAATTTTAAATGTTACTTTAAACTTAAATAAAATTGATTATTAAAAAACTTACCCGTTATATCGGCTCCTTCATCCATTTCTCCCAAAGCATCGGCATCCTGAAAACTAATTTCTTGGTATAATGTATTTGCACTTCGGCGCTCTTCTCTGTCTGTTCGACTTCTTCCACCAGGAGTCGTTGCTAATTTTTCTACACGAGGAGAGGTCGGCGTTGTTATTACTGGCGCAGTTTCTGTTTCTGGGCTTACATCTTGAAAAAAAAATCAAAATCCATATTTAAATGGAAAACTCCTTAAAGGTGTATAAAATAAAACCAAAAGAACTTATACTCACGTCTAGAAATTGTAGTAGTTTTATTTTCTTGCACTGGCTGATCAGTTAACTGGCTTTTATCTGACGTTTCGACGGTTGCTTCACTACTAGTATCCAACATTTCCGTTTTGAGACTTGCTACACTGGGTGGACTTTCTTCTTGAATATCTTCAGCATTTATACTAGCTTCTAAACTTTGGAATCCATAACTAAGAGGACCAGAACTTCGAGACATATGTGCCATTCCAAGTGGTGGTAATCGACTGGGAGCCCTACTATTAGCTGTTGAGTTTTCTAATCTTTCAGTACTTCCAACAAGCATTTTTGTTCTTTCCATGTAGTCAACATGAGTTTTAAATAATTCTGTGTAACGATCATGCAATCGTGAATATTCACGTTTTAACTCCGATTCTTTTTCTTCCAGCCGAACAACTGAAATTTTAAATTTTATATAAAAACTTTGATAGTATTTAATAAAAACCTAGGATGCATTGCAATGGGTTCAACAAAAATTGTTGAAAATATAAATGAAAATGAAAGCCTATGATCATTTTAATAAAAATAAAAAATCAATAAATAAAATAAAATAAATAAATAAAATAAACTAAAATGAATAATGATAATAATGACAATTGGAAATAAGCTGGACAAATAACTTCAAAGCAAGATGCATTTTGATGCACAATCTATTAAATTTCCCCTTATATTTTATGAAAAAAAAGCAAAGAAAAATTCAAAACTGAACATAAAATAAACTCAAAATAAACTACTCTACTGTAAGGGGTTTTTCTTTGACTGGAGGTGTCATTGACATTTGTACCGTGGTCGTGAGAATTCTTGGTTTTGAGTTCCAACATCCTAACAATTGACTCGAGACTATCAATTTTCGAAACTAATTCTTTGCGTTCATCTTCTGCTGCATCTTCTAGCTCTAATAATTTCTGTGAAAAGAATATTTGTTTTCACAATTAAAATTACAATTATATTTAAAATAAAATTTAAAACTTTAACAAACATTACCTGATCTGATGTTTTCCGAAGTTGTTTTTCTCTTTCATACTGAGTTACAAGCTGTTCGTTATCCTCCCTAAGCAGCTCCAATTCAACTTCATGCTCTTGATTTTGCGTGTATGCAATATCCAAGCACTCCAAAACATTGACTAGTAAGGGCATGAGTTCTTTAACAACATCTTCATCATATCTGGCAATCATCCGTTCAAATTCTTGATAAATACTTCCAGCCAGTGACTGAACTTTTTCCGACATGACGACATGACTATCCTCATGCGTCCCGTATACGGTTTCCTGATCCATTTTGATTTCTGTCATTTTGTAACTGAAAAAGCAATAGTACTGTTTAAACATTATATTGATTTACAAAACTATGAGTATATTTTAAAAATAGTATAATAGAATTTACATCTCTAGTAGTTGGCTCTGAGCCAAATGTAAAAGAGAAAAGCTTGATAGACTAAGTAAAGCTAAAACCTAAACCAAGAAAAATGTCAGTTTCTTTGTGTCCTGTTGGGATAGTTCAAATAAATCTTATTTATACTTCTTGATCTAAAAATACAGTCTTAGAAAGAAGGAATACGTGAAAATGAATAAATTATGAGAAAATGTTGTTGAAGGACAACAAAATTTATATAAGTATGTAAATTAAAAATAAGGTGTGCAGTAATAAACGAACACTAAAAGAAACAGCAACAACTGGCCAGTCTTCAAAGATGATTTTCCCTTACATATTGTAAGAAAAAATAATTGAAAAAGCCCAATAAATTAAGTAAAAATAGAAGGATAAATGAAAATCAGTAAGTAGATGACAGGTACTGTGAATCACAGCTGCTCTGCAATAGAGAAAAAGTGGTCAAAATAGCATACCTTAAAAGTCTATCCTATTTTGAGGTGAATCAGGAACAGAATGGCTGGAGATTCTACTCTCGTTTTATCGAGTCTAGTTTCACTTATTCAACGCGTGCCTCTTCATTTTAAATTCTCGATAATCTTTACGAATTTAAGTAAAATGCAGCCGAGACATACTTTCGAGATAGAGAGAGATAGAGACGGAGACAGAGCTAGATAGCGAGCGAGAGAGAGAGAGAGAGATAGACGTTTGTTGCTGGACGTGTCAGCAGTGTTAATGTATTATTTACGCATTGCACGCTATATGTCGCTTACTGAGGGGGCTGCTTATTCTATTACTTCCGAAGGCCCTTCCACGCTGCTCCGCCTAAAAAATTTCGATATTGCAGAGCGCGAGGCCCCCCCGCCTGAGAGATCCGTATCGCCTTTATAAAAGGCGATGACTCCGCCTCCCGTCCGTCGTCGTCGTGCTGCTCATCGTCCTTGTAAACATCGCGCCCGAGAACAAAGCTGGCCGTCCCAGACTCTACAGCTGTAGCAGCACCTTCTGCACCGTCCGCTCGTCCATCAGCCTATATGTATACACGTCCTGGCTGCGCCTCAGCTTTTCCTCCTCTCGCGGCTCTTGATAAACATGGGTGTCCTAGAGCAGCACAGCAGGGGCACACACCACGCAGACGTTCGATCAGCTCTCCTTTCTCTCTCGGCCAGCTCGCAGGCGCGAGTCGCAATCGCGCGCTAGCGAACTCGGAAACAGCCGTCGTCAGCACTGTGTTTTTCTCTTTGATTTCTTTTTTTACGATCGCTCGCTCGCAGCAGCAGCAGTCCCCCCCCGAAAACTCGCGCTCTGATATTGTGCTATGCAGCTCGCGCACTAAAATGCGGGGGACGGATGCCAAAGTGTCTAATTGGCGTCTGGACTTTCGTGTTTATCGGCTGCTGGTGTTATGACAGATGACATGTGTTGAATGTATCCATTTGTGAGTGGTAATTTAAGCGTTTTTCTGGCTATTGTTGGAAGTGTTTGATGGAGTTTGCTTTTTAATGATCAACAATATCGATTCTATTGTTTAAGGAACTATTATTGATTAGTCGCTGTCGGTAAGGTAGAGAATAGATCTACGGGTGCGTCCTGGGCGGGATACTATAGTAAATTATATTATAGTACTGTAGTACGTCTAGAGTAAATATATATAATTCACGTAAAAAAATTAAGCCTTATAACAAAAGTTAAACCACGACCAATTCGCATCTAATTTTAAATTATATCGATTTAAACGTCGATTTGTAATATAATAAGAAAAAGAAAACAAATTTCTTAATCAATATTTATTTTGGAATTTGAAAAATTCCCCCCCAGGTGGTAATGTAAATAAATTTAAAATAGTAAATAAATTTTCCGGCATTATGATTATAATTCCTTTGTAGAGGGCGGGAGGATCTAGACACATATATATTAGCGAATACCTATATACACACTATAGCTATACATTGCAATTGTGTTCATCTTCATAGGTGTAGATTTATTCATAGGATGTAGATATGTATAGGTGGGGCGTGTGTGTATAAAACCTCTAGGCATATAAGCGTGTTAGTATATACCGCTGTGGTCAATACATCCGCCAAGCGATTAATTTATATATGCGGCAGCCTCAGCCCCGTGCAGCGCGCAGCATCCAGCAAGATCTAAAACTGACAGCAACAACATAGGCCAGGAGCGCCATTCAACAGATTGCGTCTGCTGCTAGGCTGCTGCTCACTGCTGCTGGCTTATACAAGAAGGCTTATGCTTAGCTTGCTCGGGACACACATAACACCGCGCTCGAAAGCCGTGTGTGAAAACGCCGTGGAGATACACTCGTCTTGGATTACTCACACGCTGCGGGCCAAGCTAAATGTTAAAGATTACGGGGAACTTTTGTACAAATATTAATCGGGACTGTTTGCGAGCGAGAGAGTAAATTCTGGCTCTCGAAAATGCCGCTGGCTACGCTCACCGTACCTTGGAACCATGAGCAAGTAAGCGAGAAGGTAATAACAATTGATTGATTTTTGAACACTTGCTGCTTGTTTGCCTTCTTATCTCGCTGATGTTTCACGTTTTCTATTAAACACACAATCGAGATTACATGTACAATTGATTTCAGCGCTATGTGTTGTTGAAATGCTTTTTCCTTTTGCGTCTGATAAATCTTTGAGAATTCAAAAATACTTTTCTAAGTTATAACTGCTTGATTTTTGATTTTTTACTTCCTTTTTCCCTGGATAAAATAATAGCAAAGCTCTGAGATTCTCTCGGCTGAAAGTCAAGAAGAGAATATGATCACAAGGTGTTCTGTCGACGCTCATTCAAATGGCTGCTCCGAATCCCATGAAATTGAGGTTCGCGATGTGGTTCGGGAGGGCCATGAGAAAGCAGAACCTAAACAATTTGAACTTCTTAAAGTGCTTGGGCAGGGCTCATTTGGCAAGGTAATGGATATTAAATATAGCAGGTAATTTTATCAATCTCACTTTAATCATTACATATGTGAACCATTTAGGTATTTTTGGTGAGGAAAACAGTGGGCAAAGATAGTGGAACACTGTATGCCATGAAAGTCTTGAGAAAAGCTACTCTTAAAGGTATTGCAAAATATTTAATTATGAATGGTAATACTTGCAAAAAACACTTAATAAATACCCATTTTCTTTTAGTTCGAGATAGAGTTAGAACAAAAATGGAAAGAAACATTCTAGTCGATGTTGAACATCCTTTTATAGTTCGCTTACATTATGCATTCCAAACTGAAGGAAAACTTTATTTAATTCTTGACTTTCTTCGAGGAGGAGATTTATTCTCTCGATTGTCTAAGCAGGTATGCTAAAGTTGTACACATGTTAAATTTGAATTTTTCTACTTTGTATTTCATCTTATAAATATTTAATTTTAGCTTATGTTTACGGAAGAAGATGTGAAGTTTTATTTAGCTGAACTAGCACTTGCTTTAGATCATGTACACAGTCTTGGAATTATTTATCGAGACTTAAAACCAGAAAAGTAAGAAATTATTAATATTGTTTTACTATGATTTCCTTATGATTATTAACTAAATGATCTTGTATGTTTTAGTATATTACTAGATACAGAAGGCCATATTGCCTTGACAGATTTTGGACTAAGTAAACAACCACTTGATGATACACATACGTACTCATTTTGTGGAACAGTAGAATATATGGCTCCTGAGATTGTTAATCGAAAAGGACACTCTTTTGCTGCTGATTGGTGGAGCTTTGGAGTTTTAATGGTTCTTAATATTCATTAATTTGATATAATAACATAAAACTTAAATCTTTAATTTAAAATCATATTTCTTATATCATTACATTTTAGTTTGAAATGCTAACTGGTGCATTGCCATTCCAAGGAAGTAATCGTAAAGAAACAATGAATCAAATTCTGAAAGCCAAATTAGGTATGCCACAAGAAATATCGCTAGAAGCGCAGGCGCTTTTACGCGTTTTATTCAAAAGAAATCCTGTAAACAGATTAGGTTCAAGTAAGAGTATATTTTAAAGTGTTTATGACAGAAGTAAGCAATTATTTTTATGACTTATTTTAATTTTGCAGAGGGCATAGAAGAAATAAAAAATCACATTTTCTTTGAAACAATAGATTGGGAAAAGTTGTACAGAAAAGAGATAAAACCACCGTTTAAGCCAGCAGTAAGTGAGGAAGATGATGCGTTTTATTTTGATAATGAATTTACTTGTAAGACACCTAAAGGTAAGTCATATTAATTTTAATCTTAGTTACTTTAATTGTACTATTAAAGAGTAATGTTTTTAAAAGAGACAATTACATTATTTATCATTATCTATTTAGATTCACCAGGAGTGCCACCAAGTGCAACAGCACACGAACTATTTAGAGGTTTTAGTTTTGTAGCTCCGTGCCTACTCGATGACCGTGATACTTATACTGAGCATAAACAATGTGAAAATGCAATTAATAATTTTCCATCTTCTGTTAATCCTATTTCTATAACTGATGAATATGATTTTAAGCAAGAGATAGGCAAAGGAAGTTACAGTACTGTTTATTTAGCAGTTCACAAAACATCAAAAATTGAATTTGCTATTAAAGTAATTAATTTAAATTGTTCTTCACAATTTTTTAATTTCATTTCTTTTTATTTTTAACGTTATAATTTTTACTTTTTCATAGGTAATAGATAGAAAAAAACGCGATCCTACAGAAGAAATAGAAATATTATTACGTTATGGAAGACATCCAAATATTGTTACTCTAAAAGCTCTTCATGAAGATGAGAGACACGTTTATCTTGTTTTGGAATTATTAAGCGGCGGTGAACTACTTGATAGAATGTTACAACGTCGAAATTTTACAGAAGCAGAGGCAGCTGAAGTGACTTACACCATTGCGACTGTTGTGAATTTTCTACATGAACATGGAGTAATTTTCATCAATCAATTAGTTTTTAATTGTTTTTATCATGTTTTTAATATTCTATTTTGTACAGGTTGTTCATCGCGACATAAAACCATCAAATATTTTATATGCTAGACCTGGTTTTAATCCAGAATCATTATGTATTTGTGATCTTGGTTTTGCAAAGCAATTAAGAGCAGAAAATGGCCTATTAATGACGCCTTGTTATACAGCCAACTTTGTAGCCCCAGAAGTTCTAAAACGTCAAGGATATGACGCTGCCTGCGACATTTGGTCTCTTGGTATTTTATTGTACATCATGTTATCTGGGTAAGTTTTTTTTGTAAAATTTCAAAAAAGGTAATGTTCAGTAAAAGCTAAATAATTTTACAAAAAAAAATTCTAATTTTAGTCGCATACCATTTCCAAACACACCCGGAGATACTGCAAACGATATTTTAGATAGAATAGGACGTGGTTATATTGATATAGAAAGTGGTGTGTGGTGCCAAATTTCGACTGAAGCAAAAGAATTGGTAAAACGTATGTTGCATGTTGATCCCACAAGAAGGCCTACTGCAGCTAACATATTGAAGCATCCTTGGATAGTTAATAGAGCTCGTCTACCTCCTAATCTTTTACCTGATATAACTAAAGATCCAGTCACTGTAAAGGTAACAAAACATTATAAATTACATATAATTGTAAAATCAAATTTTATTTTTATTAAATAAATAAAAAATGTGTTTTAGAATGCTGTAGCGGCGACGTATCAAGCCATGTCTAACAGTCCAAGAATGCCTCACATTGGTCCAGTTGTAATGTCGGAATTAGCACGGCGTAGGACTCAAGCAAAATTATCTG
The DNA here is from genome assembly GCA_030522685.1 of Eupelmus azureus. Lineage (NCBI taxonomy): Eukaryota > Metazoa > Arthropoda > Insecta > Hymenoptera > Eupelmidae > Eupelmus > Eupelmus azureus. The sequence goes on along the minus strand of JAPYZA010000043.1, from coordinate 16,936 downwards.
CTAATATTCACGTTTAAAATCAATCGACAATTCTTGCCATTATACACAAAGCTATCTGTTAGACGATGAGTCCGGGCATTGTAATTATGATTGTCGCCTCGTCATTTTGCACAATCATTAATGTATGCCTCAATTTTTAAAGTTAGACAGAGAATATGTAACTGTATTTGTCACTATATGATTCTATTATAGAGATTTACTAGATTTCCATGTAAGTTAATAATGTCAAGAATTATGTGATATTTATTTATTTTTTATTTGTGCTTTTATTATTATATGTGCAGAGATATATATACATACATATTATTAAGAAACAAAGTCTTGAAGAATTTTGAAACATAATCTTTCTTCCATCAAAAAAGTTTTAAATACGTAAATAATAATTAAGCAACGTCTTCTAAGTACACTAAGATGTAAAAATATTTGTGCAATTTTAGTTATCCATAATCTAAATGTAAAAAAACAACAAAATTTTATCTGCAAAAGCTCTTTTACCTGCACTGGCTAGATATAGGAATTACTTTATCAATCATTAATGTACATTGCAACGTATTACTATTTCCAAACTTATTATCAATATTATTACAATTGTTAAAATCGTGTAGTTCAGGTTACAAAGATTGATTCAAATTTATAAATCGTCCTGTTTTAAAGATATTTTACCGCTTTAAAAAGGATTAAACAAATGTAAAGTTTAAAGACTAAACAAAGAGTCAATAAGACATGTATTAATTATTGGCTGAAAATTAGATTTCTTAAGAATATTAACAAAGTACACATTGATCTCTATTGCAGATCAATGTTTATACACATTGCCATAAAAGTCCTCACAAGCTCGAAGTCTATATATGTATATTTTTATACAAAAGGTGGAGAGAGAGTAAGGAAAATGTAAGAGTGAATCAAGAAGAGAAGCGATAGAGATAATTTAAAAAAATCGAGCCAGTGAAATGCGACAAAAATATTTCTTTTATACATCTGTCTCAAACTTTTAATACTTGTAAGGTCAAGTTCGTCAGTAGCTGCGCTCCTGTAGACCGACTTTTATCTCTGGAAAATATTTTACGTGTCGTTAAAACTATTATATTGTACCTATTTACCAATGCAACCGATCGATCGTGCATGCGAGTAAACACAGAGGTACCCTCTAATCAAATCATAAACATAAGACAAAAAATTCTGTATACTTTTAAATTGTTTGAAATATAATATATGTGAACGATTATCGAAATTCAAAACAGTAAACAGAGCTTTGTTTATTTCTCATTGCCCGCCAAATCTGAATCTATCCCATCTTGCGTTACGTTGCGCAGTGTGCATGTAATAGCGCTCGTTTTGCGGGCCCGGCAAAACTCGAAATATTCGCCAAGTCATGTGTTTTTCCCATTATCTAAATTCTAGAAAAACATTTAATTCGTTCCCTAATATTACGTAAACAAGTTACATACTCAAATTCAACCGTACCAGCAATACCACAATTACTCTTATAACAACGCTCCGCACCCAATAATGCAACGCATCGCGCGAGCTATCTACCCTGGCTGAAAGATACAGGCGAGCGTCGCTCCAACGCAAATAAATATAGCAAAGCACGGTAAACAACAAAACGGAGCAGCAGACGATAATACAGCTATATTAGACGTCGCGCGCTAAGCGGGCTATATATTTTTGAAAAGTCTGCGAAAAATTTAAATAGCCCGGAGCGTCATCTGCCGGAAATTCGAGGCGCGCAGAAAGGCGCGGGCTACCGCGCAGCTGCGAATACGTTTACGAGCCTGCCAGGTTATAGATGCGCGCTGAATCGAATGCGTCCCACACTACTGTAAAAACGTGGCTGCCGTTCGGCGCTCCTCGCCCCGAGCTCTCAGGCCCCTTAAGTTTCTTTAAAGTCTCGAGGGAGGAAGGCGACTCGCCGACGAAGCCCGCACGACTCGGCAGCTCGATCAAGGTAAGATAACGTTTCCGTCTCTCTGGCTTTTCCGCACTGTACTTTTATCGTGATGCTCCTGGGGCGAGAGAGAAAAAAAGCAGACTCGCCGATGAGCAGAGTAGCAGCAGAGCAGCAAGTAGCAGCCAGTCAGCGGAGCAGCGGAGTTTATAAATTGCGCACGTAAACTTTCCGCGCGCACTCACGAGTGAGGCATGTGGCTTGTTAATTCGTTCTCTCGGCCGTTTTTTCTCTATCGAGCTCTCGGGCTCTTTTACTCTCTTTCTCGCGCGGAGTTGAGTGTGCCAGCATTATCTGCTAATGTTAAAATGAGAAGCATCATGCAGTCGCGATTGTAACGGGGCAGAAAAGCCGTGTCAATAGTTTTGCCGCCTCCGGCGACGAACGGACGTGCGTGATGCGATACTTACTTTGCTTGCTTTCTCTATAAAATCCGCACAGTGTTAGCGCGCGCGTCTGCGACAAGTTTTACGTCACCGAATCAATACTTTCCGAGACCTTGATAGCAATTCAATATTCCCATGCGCTCGATACTCGAATCCAATTACCGGTTTGTCCACTCTATATACCCAGTAATCCTCTCACTTGTTTCTTTTCTTTTTTTTTTTCAACTTTTTTTTAAAGAACTTTTTTCAATCTTTCAATTAAGACTTCTGTATCTCAAGCACCTATCCTGTCTAATTTTTTGTCAGGTTTATGGATATTCACGTGGGATGGATACTATTTGAATACAATATAACTTTCATTTGTTGACTGCTATTTGTTTGAGAAAAATGTGCACAAGATTTTTGATGCATCTTCTAACAAGTAAACTTATGCCATTGAGCTTTAAAGTGCTCAAAATAGGTATGGTTGAATATGTGGGCCCCGATAATACTTTTCATCAACATGCTTGAAGTAACAAATGTAGAAAACATTTTACAAAAGACTTTTTTCAAATAAACATTTATTTTTCTTTATTTTACACTTTGATTATATATCAAAAGTATTGTTCACCTTCATTTCCCATTCATGAATATCCCTTAAGTGTTATTCAAAATTTTACATTCAAATTTTTTAATAATATGTACTTTTTATTTTTAGGATTTTCCATCATGCTTCAAAAAGGTCCTCGTCCAATAGTATTTTGCGGCCCATCAGGCAGCGGGAAGAGTACTTTAATAAAAATGTTGTTCGATGAATTCCCAGATAAGTTTGGATTTTCTGTCTCTCATACAACTAGACAGCCAAGACCCGGCGAAGAAGAGGGAAAGCATTATTACTTCACAACCAAAGAAGAAATGGAGAAACAGATTGAACAAGGAGAGTTCATAGAAACTGCCATATTTAGTGGCAATATGTATGGAACAAGGTAAACTAATCACTAAATTTTGCAAATACTGACAAAATTGTTAATCTTCTTTTTCCTAAAATTGATGTAAAATGACTATATAAAAAGTAAATTTATTCTTTTATTGTTACAGTAAAAGAGCCATAGAAGATGTTCAAAAAGCTGGAAAAATTTGCGTATTAGATATAGAAACTGAAGGGGTTAAACAAATAAAAAATAGTTCACTTAACCCTGTATTTATTTTCATCAAACCTCCATCTATCGCAGAATTAGAAAAACGATTAACTAAACGTATGACTGAAACTAATGACTCTTTAAAGCGTAGATTATCTTCTGCTAGATCAGAAATTGAATTTGGTAAGTTTTGATAAGATAAAAATGTTTCTGAAAGTTTTCAATACTTTAATTAAAATTTCAAATTATTTACTAAAAATTAAATATTTTCAAATTGATAATTATAGGTGAAACTCCAGGAAATTTTGACTTGGTGCTTGAAAATGATAACATAGAAAAAGCTTACCAGAAATTGAAGGAATTCATATTGAAGGATATCAATCAACAAAAGCAAAATAGTATGTATTAAATATTTAATGTTTCTTGTTAAATTTTTTAAATGAAATTTTTAAAAATTTGTATATTTTTGTTTAGTAAACTAAAGTGATTGACGTAAAACTTGTGTCAAGTGCCAATCCACAATTTGGAATTGATCTCCAGCTAATTTTGCGCTCGCAACAGCGTTTGAAAGGATATACAGTCTAAGACTGTCGCCTGTGAACGGAATGAAAGTTCCAAGTATTAAAATACAAATGTGATTAGAAGATAATGTATTTATGCAATGCATCAAACTTATATATTAAGGGTGCCTAAAAATTTATTTAAAAATCAACTTGCATTTACTACGTGAGATAACGGTAAGAATGATTATGCAATCTTACTTTTAAAAGTCTATTTAGAAATATTTATTTTCTTTTGTAATTTTTTTATATTTTATACTTTTAATCACCCTTATTATTGTTCAAATTGTACAAATTTTGCTGCATTGCAAAATATAATTATATTTTTCGTACTGTTGCATTGACAACTATTGAGCGAAAAATTATGGAATTATTGACATTTGTCAGCTGTGTAAGATATTTTTAAGTTTTATAGTAATATGATGAAGTATTTTTAAAAATATCATCGTTAAAAAAAACCGGGTAAATTTTTTCAAACACTTCAGTTTAAAAAAAGCTATTTATTTATTGACTTATTTAAATTACATGAAATTATTATTTAATAATTAATATGACTTTTTTAGTAGCTTGACATACAGGATTACTCAATTTCTTTACACGAGTTTGTATTTGATAATCGTAATTATAAACTCACGCTAATTGAGAAAATACATACACTTAAAGCTGAATATAAATTTTTATTCGATTTTGCTCATATATATTTTTTTATGACTGTGTGTGTATTTTTTCTGTTGCTAGTATTAAATAACTGCATAATAATATTAGATTTAAAGAAAGTTAGAAGTAAAGAAAATAGTTAGCGCTGTATTAAACTCAAATCATACCGTGTATCTAGACCGTAAACTATTGTTCATTATAAGTAGAAAGACAATTTAACGTAAATACTAGTTTAATAAATAACTGAGACTACCCACCACTAAAAAAGTTGTGTTTCGCTAGAGTAGGAAGTATTAAATATACAAAAGTTTATCCCGATTTATCCATCCTAGGATACTTTTGTTAGGAAAATATCGGTAAAATTTCTGGTCTGGCCGGCTTTTAAAATCAAGTCGTACAATTTCCATCTAATGATCTCGGTGCTAGTAAAAATTATATTTTTTTAAGGAAAGATTATTCGTGTTTTTGTAAAAAAAGAAGTTCTGATATTTGTTGAAAAAAAAATCATGTAAAAAATGTGAAGTTCATGACCTCGTCTATCATGATACTTCCGCACTCGCTGCGTTAGCACTAGATCAAGTCGTGAATTCCGATCACGTATCGGAATTCAAATGCACGTCAAATGATTTCTCTGGAAAAATTGTACGCCTTGATTAACTATCGAACGATTGCGAATGAAAAGTTGCGCGGCATACTTTTGTTTTTAATATACAACAACAAAATATAAATGTGTAAACTGACAAAGAGAATGTATAGCATCATGTATTAAGTGTTTTTAACTAATGTAAATACTATGGAAAGAAACGCAAAAGAAGCCACGAGTGTTCGAAACGATTTTTATTTGTATAATTACATCGTTCGCCGTCGAATTTTTATTGCTTCGGTTACTCTCGGTTATCATTGTAAGTTTATACCGTAAATATCATTGTTTTTTTTCATCATTATCATTGTTATTTGCTACAATTACACGCCTTATGTAAAAGTATTATATATTCCGCTACTATATAAAGTAGCGAAATATTATATAGTTTATTATTTAGATCATAATTTATATTATAAAAGTTCGGTTACAGCTTGTGAAAATCTCGATAAGAAAAAAAGAGAAATAGCAATGTTTATGAAATAAAAACTGGTGAAGGCATACATAATGTGTACATACTTTTGACTTTTAACTTACTTTCCTCGCATATTGCTAAATCCACTATTAGTGATACTTAGTATATTATTACGTATTTCGCGCGTGCCGAGAAATCCCATTTGTAGATACAAGAGCGAAGTTGAAGCGCTACGCAGACTCGCTAGACGATAAGAGCTTTTTTTAGCATTAGCATTAATTTCGGTTAATTTTTTCCTCTCGGCTCTGATAGACTTCTACGATAAGTAATCACAAACTCATATTTGAACGAAGATTAAAGTTATTAAGAATTTAGCCTTTTTTTTCAAATTCATAAAACCTAATCAGCACGGGTAAAGAAGAATTTTTTCATTAAACATTATTGAACGTCGCACTTGAAAAACTAGTCGACTCTTATTAGATCGTAAAGCGCAATATAACGGAATTCCCATTAGATTTTTTCTCAGAAAATCGAGAATCCGATTAAAATTTTCCTTGTTTAAAACGACTGCGCTTTAATGCGCAGTTCAGCTTGCGATCCTCGCTGCAAACACTCAGCCTATCAGAGCCTCTATACTCAGAAACGTTAAGACGAAAGCCGCAGTCCCGATACATCACGGTGACAGAAAAAACAATAACATTATAAATTATCTGGCTATCGCTCACGTGGAACTCGGCTTCCTCTAACGATAGGCGGCATAAGCATAAAAAGCGCCCGCTCTCGGGGGAAGAGCTCTCGAATCAATCTCGCGCGTAAATTTCTTCGGACTTTTTGCTTCTCCGGCGCTCGCGGGGATTTTCCGTCTCTCAGCTCTCTCGACATCTCTCTCAGCTTTCTCCAAAAGCGCAATCGTCAGCAGTATAAAAGCCAGAATCCGCGCACGCGTGACTCTGACCTTTCCCCCGATTAATTGTCCCTCTCCGCTCATAAGCGCGCCTCAGCCCGATATACACTGAGAGAGAGAGAAAAAGCTCCGCTTGCCCTTGATACAGCTGTTCTCACCCCCGCGAGAGGCAATCGGCCTTCGGGGACGCCGAAAATACGCCAAGTGTATATAGATGAAAGGTCGAGCGAATCTCGCCCTCGGCGCCTTACGCACCACCTACGCTATATATCCTCCGCGCGCGGAGCTAATACTCACACCCCCGCTTGTATACATCCGGCCGGCGCGTGTCGCCGCGCGTGTCTGCGTAATCCGAGCGTTATCGAAGGCGCGCGCGCGCGCGCGCTCTGTATCTCGTCGTTTTATCGCTCGGTATTTTCCGCGGCGCGATGATGCGCCAGTGTCGAAAATAAAAAAGCGGCCGCGGGGTTATGAGAGAATCCGGATTATCGGCTGCCGGAGCTGGCTGCGAGGCGTCTGCGCAGCCAGTCGGCCTGGCCGTGATGATGACGGATCCTGTGCTGGGCCTGCTGCTGAGGTCCGCTGTCGCTCACCGTGATCGACGTCACCTGCACGTCCTCCTGGTCCTCTAATTCCTTGGCCACTGGCGCCTGCAGCTGCTGCTGGAGGATGGGGTTAGGTGCCGGCCGCGTGAAGACGTACTCGAGTATCTGGCTGCGAGGCTCGAAGACGTTCTCCGGGTTGGCGTCGGCTGCGGCGGCGGCTAGCTGGCTCAGCTGTTCCTCCTCCTTGAGCAGCTGGCTGGTTAGCTCGCGCAGACGCGCGATTTCCTGGAGGCTGGCCTGCGGGCTCTGAAAATAAGCGGTGATTGTATATATGCGGGGGGAGGTGAGAGGTGCAGTATGGTGGAGAGGTGTTGCTTACCCATTCGCGTGGCTCCGGGTAGTAAGCTTCGTACAAGATTGGGATTCGCCTCGGCACGTACCTGTAGGCGTGGGTGTAATGTTAGTTTTGGTTGAGTTTAGTTTGGGTTTTGATCGAGTTCAATTTGGGTCACGATTTGGTTTGTTGTTTTTGAGGGTTCTTTTACATTCGAAAGTTCGAGTTGATTTGCGGAGTTGCTGTTAACGGTTTATGAACTAGTTTTCAAAGTTTGATATGATATTGATCACTTTGGTTAACATTAGCTCAAATTGCGTTAAAATTCATCGCTACAAAATGTAACACGTCAGCTTAACATTCGCGATAATGAAGAAATTAAAACGTCACGGGAATACACTTGCGGCCGGTAATTAAGTGCCGTAAATTCCAAGCTCGACTCGCTGGAAGCACGCGAAAATTATAACTCATCCGTAGTTTACGAGCGGCACTTTTACACATGACGTTTTAAGAGCCTGCGCAAAGCACGCCAGATTTACCGTTAAATTAATCGAGTTTTTTTCCACCTTTCACTTATACACTTCGATCGGCCAAAAAGAAGGAAGTATCCCAGTACTTAAGAGAGCTTTCTCAAGATAAAGGACTTTTTTTGATACCACCTCGCGCGGAATTAGTAGAAAAGCGCCCGTGGATTAAGCAACCGGAGCTTAGCTAAAGCGTCGATGTTTTTTCTGGATCCCGCCGTTCTTCTTCCAGCCTCTCCCACATTCCGCGCGGCGCCTTCTTTTTTTTCGAATTTTCAAACTCAACCGTCTACCGAACGTTCCTCCACTTTCGAACCGCTCGATTTTAAAGGCACGTCTAGCTAAGCACACTCGTGCACGTAAAAGCGCGCAGCGCGCAGAGAGAGCAAGTAAAGCGAGCACACGGAAACTAAACGATATGGCTTACCCCGACTGTCCGTCCTGCGGTGCAGCAGCTGCCGTCTCTAAACAAAATAAAACGTCGACTTGGTCAAACTAGCTACAGCCAGCGAGCTTCTCGCATATACAGCTGCGCGTGGTGCGCGCTTATGGTTCTAAGGTGTATGTATATAGGTACGTACCGAGCAGAAGAAGCTGGAGCAGGAGGGCCAGTAAAAATCCGAGCCGCGGCATGATTGAATATTTTAACGTTAAAGGCACTGGAAGACGGGCGACGAACTGAGGGATTCGCCGAGACGGAAAATCCGGCGCGAGCCGCGCTGGGACGCGGCTATTTTCGGATGCGGCCAGAAATAAATCCGGTGACTCGCGAAAAGCAAGTACCGGCACCGTAGGGCGCCCGCACCGCTACGCGCTTGCCTCGCGATACTTCCAAGTGTGTATGAATTTCGAGAACGCGTAGGTATATGTAGTCGAGTACTTATGTATGTGGTTGCAATTAGTGCCGGATTTGCGTAAGATATCGACGTAATTGTGTAGGGGCGGCAAAAACTAAGAGGATTTCAAAAGTTTAAGATGAAATGCTCGCATATTTGTAAAATAGCAAACAACAGCTATGAGTTTGAGTATTTGTAATAAATTATTGTAATGATAAATAGAATCAATGGTTCGTATGTGTGTTTATAGGAGTGAAGAAAGCTTATTCCAATTGATCAATCACGAACCAAAATGTTGTATAAAAATTCTCTTTAATTATGAGTCTACCTTTCGGAGGATTAATACTTCCCTTAGTAAGACTGTAATGTATACAAAGTTTTTAACAATATTTTTTGCAATTATGCCCACGTAGAAATAATAATTATCAAATAGCTCGAATAATAATTATAATGAAAAAAGTTACCGTTTTCGTATCCCACACTGAGAGGAAAGTTAGGGGATAAATAAAGAAAAAAATGGGAAAAATTAATATTTTTTATCGTAACTTAAGATATGGTCGAAATTTTGTAAATATTACTATTTAGAAAACTGCAGATATTTACCATCAAAAATAGTAAAACAACAAAGGACACCGCATTCCCTTTTCGACGAATTTCCATGAAACGAAATTTACATTTATGCAGACTAGTAAAAATGCCAGGGTATAAAACAAAATTATTTTTGTTTTTTTTGATTTTCTATATTGTTTGTATGATGTATTTTATATTTTTTTACCTTACAATAATAATAAACACGTGTTATATATTATAAATCTGGTAGTTGGTAAAATAATGTACAATTTTACCAATCGACATAGTAAAAATTCTCATGCAAAATTACAAGTCTGACAAAAACAATATTTACCATTCACACTAGGAAAAGTAACTGTTAATTGTTAGAAAGACGACCATATCTTGAGTTAGCATTGAAAATAGTAATTTTTACACCTTTTCTTCTCTCGGAGCACAACAGCAGGATAACAGCGGAATTCGCATAATTTTCACGGCAATCTTTGAAAAGTCCTACTTATTGGTGTTTGCGAATAGTAGGTATACTAGATTTCACGGTGAGAAATGGAATGTACTTTCTTCATTAGGAGCGACGATATATATTCTATTATAAAAAGATTTCACTGCTGCCGCCGCCGAGTAGTATACATGCATATACAAATGCCCGCGCACGCACAGGCACGCATACCAGTAAAAAATGTATGATAAATTTCAGTTTTAATTTGTCTCATTTAATAAAAAAATATCAACACTTTTTATAATTCTAATCTAAACATTCTTTTACACTTCAATATCTGCTAAAAGTTTGAAATTCCTTAAATATTTTCGCGTACGAGCGGGATTACACTTAAACCCAATACTATGTCTCTAATGCGCGGATTATTCGACGGTCGATGGAACCATACCTATATACATTTCGCGAGTCTATCAGGGCGATTCACCCTTGCATCGTGTTTGTTTTCTCCTGCAAAAAAAAAAACTGTCGTTCGCTGGCTGTGTAAACACGCTCATTCGCCGTCGGTGCGTTAATGCTCGCTCACGGGCGTGCAGTTTATTGCTCCGTCTTTATTTCGCTCGTGCTTGCCCTCTCTATATACACGCCGCGAGCCGAGATTATGAAATAAATCAGCGGACTCGTTTGCATTCTAGCAGCGCGGTGATTGAACAAATTGTTTCGCTGCTCGTTTCACTCGCGACAACAATGTTCTCTCTTTCCCTCCGGTCTTTTCTTCCTTTTTTTTTTTGTCTCCTATATGTATTATTCATAAGTCGCTTAGTCGAGTGCTTGGCGTAATGGCTCGTCTCCTCTGTATAGGGGAGAGCGCGGGGGGTGAAAATGTACAGGGGTAGCGATGTACAAGTCAAATATGTTTTGTGTGGGTAATAGGTTTTTGATATTGTTGTTGATAAGCTGTGTTGGAGATGGGTGTATGGAAATGTGCGTGATGACTGCAGTATGAACTTGTCAATTTCTAAACGGGCGCTGTTCGAGTGTCGTACATTTTTCTGTGCGTTTAATAGTGTAGAAGTTTTTAGTCAATTTGCGAGGTCATAAGTATTCGACGCGCATGCAAATCTCTTTGTGTAATAATATATTAAATAAGAAAGATTTTAGAGCCTCGATCTATAAGTGATAAAAATATTATTATTTATGTAATATCTTCATATATATTGAATTGTACAGTATTAAACTATTGATTGTCAGCTGATTGATTGATAGTCTTATCATCTTATTTAATTTCAGGGTGAAAGTAAATAATGCAGGTAAGTAGAGCCAAGTATAATGAATATAGATTATAGAAAAAGTTTAAGCGGATTTTTAATTGGTTTATCTTACAGTTAAGATCAAGACTTTTAGATTAAAGAAAAAAGTTAAAAAAACTTAGCTCGTTGAAAAGTAGCACTAGATTGAAACTGTGAGAAAATGTTACCTTAAAAAGCTAATTAAGAAACATTTGAAATTAAAGGAAATGAATTTTTTTTAATTTCTCCCTTTTAATCCTTACCTTTTTAATCAAAAGGTTATTTGATTTTAATATAAATCTATGAAAGCTTTTCCAGGACTTATATATTTATGGTTTAAATGGCTGAATAATTAACTTTAATTAAATAATTACTTTATTCCATCAATTATAACTTTTTCTGTTAATAAAGAATGATTTGTGAATAAATTTATAATATTATAATACAATTATTGTTAAATGTATTTATAAATAAATTTAAATCGAAATGCTAATATATTTATTAGTTTAAATAACCCTTTCGTACCGTAACCCTTTCCTACAGGACCCACTTTGTTCAAGATGCTGTAGAAAACTGAAATTAAATAATTGCTTAAATCTACCGATTTACAGCATCTTGAACCTTTGTTTACCTTTGTAACCCTCTTTAGGGTCCTACAGGACGGTACGAAAGGGATAATCAAGCAAAATGAAATACACACAAGAAAATTATTTAAAATTTTTATAATAAATTAATAAAAATGGTTTCATTGGTTTGAAATTTTTTATTCTATTTTTTTTGTTAAAAAGATAATTAAAGAATTGCAACTCCTTCAAAAGTCACTGAATCGACAAGTTTGTCGCACTACAGATTTCAAATTACTTATCTAATATAACGGAATATCTAATAAATAAATGAGCATTTCTGATTATTAGTAGCACATCAGTGAAATTAAATACATTTATTTACAAATTATAACAGATCATGTTTCTTGTGAAAAATTATTCAGACATAAGTATTTCATATAAAGCGTCATAATATATTCGTATTTTAAATTCTTTTTTTCACTGCACCTCGCAGCTTCACTTTATCAGCACCATCGTACACAAACAAGAAATCATTACAAATCCCAAAAGAAACATCCAAAACCTCCCAGCCGAATTTCCCATTTCCGCAAACAATAAATAAAACTAAAAAGCATTGTCTGGCCCAAAAGGAAGCGTATAATGACGTTTCCCGTTCCCTCCCCCAGCAGCAGAAACTTTCAGCGTAGGCGATAGCTCGCCAAGTGTTCCAGCATTCGAAGGCTGTCAGCCGGCGTCGAATGTTTAAACCATCCTCTACACTATAGCTGGCTTTTATTTTTCTCCCTTTCATCCCCGCGGCGCTTCCTGTATGTGTTTCTCCCGCTAGCCGATGCGCGCACTCGCTCGAAACTTTTTCGCGCGCTAGGGAAGTTCGAAGCTCGCGCGCGAGCCAACTGACAAAGTAGCTCGCGCGCTCGCAAATAAAATCGAATAGAAAAGTTAACTCTCGATACAACAATATCGCTTGAATTTTCCCTTATACGCCATAATTATCGTTCGAGCGTATCCCTCAGACCGAGCCGCTCGTCCACCCTCTTCCGATGTAATTTTCGCAGTCGGAGTAATCGAATCCTATATAGAGAGGACGAAGCTCGGACGATTAAGCGGGATGGAGAAGGTATAAGGAAGAAGGGCTCGAATTGCAGAAATCAGCTCCGATACGCTCACGAGGAAAGGACGAGGAGGAGAGTGTATATATGGAGGGATTAGTGCGGGGTAAATATTTGCCCTCGGCGACGTCTTTTTTTCTGATCAGTATCTGTGTGCCTTGTATACGTACACGTGATGCGCGCCAATCTCAGCCAGGCTGGAACTGGGTTAAAGACGCTCGGGTAGTGTGTTATAGAATAAAAATACTTCTGTATCTTTTCCACGAAAGAGCCGATCTTTTATCGGGCGCTAATGATACGCTTATTTGAAATTAGGAGCGATAGACAATGTATGCGTGTACATGGCTGGGTTTGACGGTGATACCAATATCTGGTGGAAACTGAATATATTAAAGACGGGCCAGTTCGAACTGGTTATTTTATGGTTTTAGAGATAATTTTTTTTTCTATTACGGAGAGCGGAGAGATAAGTCGGCAGACGAAAAATTTGCTACTGATGCGTTACGCACGAGCGAGCTCGTGGAAAACGTCTCTTCAGTGTAGCCTTTAAAACTGAGTTATTCTAGTTTGTACTTTTAGTTACTTTGTAAATTGGTATTGAGAATTCTAATGGACATCATTCTGCCATAGACGCGTGTTTTTTTAGTTAATAAAAAGAATGCTTTTATTTATATGACAACGTGTACTTTTTCGGAATTTTTATACATGTTTATTTATTGTAGAATCCAGAAATTTATCAAGTCTGACGGTTCGGCCGAAGTATTGAAGTTGATTTTTCAATTTTCTTTTATTATTTTAAGAATCGAAGTATTTCTATTCTATTTTCCCCTTTATGCAACGACTGAAAAGTTTCTAAATAGAACATACTTTAGTGACTTTTTCATATTAATCTAATTCCTCGTATTTTTTATAAAAAATATCAAAAATTGGTTCTCGAAAAAGTGAAATTAAGTAGTTCTGCCAAATAGTCATATAAGTGAAATTATTCTTTCTTTTATTTCAATAAAAAAATCGCATAAAATAAAAATTATTCAATTTTCTTTTCATTTATATAGTTTTAATGAAAAACTAACTGAGTGGTCAAAAATAATTTCATAAAAACAAAAGTGAATTTGAGTTCAAAACAATTTTCCCACGGCTCAGGGATATTTTTATAAACTTATATACACATACACAACAGAAGCAAAATAAATTGATTACTCGGTAAATAAACTAGCCATGAAAAACTGCGCTTGGAATGGTGCGTTGGGTACACCGGAGAAAAAGAAAAACGTTTCACGATAGTTTTTCCAAGATATTAGCCAAGCCCAGCGAAGAGTCGGCACGCAGCGGGACAAAATTTACGAGCCGGCGTACGACAAATTTTCAAGGCAGCTCGCACGCAACTTTTTATGGGAAAAGTTGGGACTCAAAATTTCGCAGAATTCCAGAAGTTTTTTTTCCTCGTCCGAGAGCTTTCGCCCAGACCTCCAGCTGCGAAACTTTTCTTTTAACAGTTAATTTCCCGCTTACATTTTTCATCCAATCTTCTGCCGCTTGGCGAGCGAAACGAGACACGCCGGTGAAAACAAAGAAGCCAGAATAAAGACATGCCGTATTAATATTTCAAAAGGTTTTCATCGAAGCTTTATTGCCGATCGACAGAGTATAAAAGATAGAAAGAAAAAGTTGAAGAAACTCGACGTAAGAATTATGTACAGGACATTTCCAGCGAATTTAAGGCTTGAGCAGGGCACATCTGCAGGATCCGTCGACGCAGTACTTGCCCTTGTCGCCTCCGGGAATGTTTCCGACGTGCTTGCAGGCAGCCTTACACTCGTCCTCGGTGCACTCTGCGAAAAGAAAAGCCGTGAAAGAGATGGAAGCGGCGGTCGTTTAACAAAAACCAGTCCCGCTTCAATAAACTAAATTTCTCGGCATTGTGCACTACTGGCAACGATGCGTAGTCAAACAAAGCTGGACGACGTAGCGGACTGTGTATATACATGTATAAACGAAGTAATACTCACTGGCTTGTGCGCCGGCGATGAAGAGGAGGGCAACAACGAGCAGCCAGAGGTAGCGCAGGATCTTCATTGTGGACTGTTGTTTGACTTGGAATGGCGAAAGTATATACGGCTCGGACTATGCGACTCGTTACTCGGTATGACACAGGCGCATTTAAGCGCGCGAGCTTTTATACTGCTTTGGTCGCGCTGGATTTTGATGAGAAAAAAACCCTTGACTTATCCGACTGACCTATGCTCCTCGTAATCTGGAGAGAGAGAGAGAGAGAGAGCTTGTTTATTGTGATGAAAAGCGCTTGGATCTATATAAAAGCTCAGCCGCTCAAGGCTGCCACTGCTGCAGATTTGCGACTCAGCTGTGTACAGATGTTTACTTGTGTCTATACATACATTTGAAAAGTGGCAGTGAGAGCGAGAGAGAGAGAAGAAATAAATAAAGAAACTGTAAAGCGAGTCGCTTTCGATAAAAGTTATATATGTATTACACAGCGCATGTTGTCATAACATTATCATCTCGTGCGCTTTTTTTCATTGCGTGATGGTGACTCTTCTAGATCTCTCTTGCTTTCTCCCTCTCTCACTGTGTATATATGTGTATATTGCGATGCTGGAGCGTCCTTGACATTGATCCATTTTGACATAGCGTAATATACTGGTGTCTTGCATATATATTTTCTTGCAAAACGATGCGCGGATTTGCGCTGGATGTTATAAGCACCAAAAGAATGAGATACGCGAGGAACTGGGCCTTGAGCTGTTGACTACAAATGTGCGGATCAGGGCGAATCAGTTTAAAATTCAATGCATATTTGCAACGTCTGCATTCGCTAGAGATCCGCGGCTCTTATCGAAACTAAGACATTTTTTCGACTTCGGTATCTTCAAGAACGTTCAATTTGTCAAATTAAAAAAGTTAATGATTTGTCTTTTTAAAAATATTTTTAAATTATTATTAACTAGAAATGGCAGTGTTTTCGCATATTTTACAAATTTGAACATTGCGTGCTGTAATATTTTTCTCAATTAAAGTTATTGTTTTATGAATATATTTTATTTCACACAATAAGTATACCTGTGATA
This sequence comes from Eupelmus azureus, assembly GCA_030522685.1. Classification (NCBI taxonomy): domain Eukaryota; kingdom Metazoa; phylum Arthropoda; class Insecta; order Hymenoptera; family Eupelmidae; genus Eupelmus; species Eupelmus azureus. Next base: position 1,016 of record JAPYZA010000043.1, on the reverse strand, counting down.
AATACTATTTTAGAATTCATCGTAGGTGATTTATTTTAAAATTCGATATTTTAAAGAAGCTCAAAGCAATTGCATTGTAACATATAAAATTAAAAAAATTTAGATATTTGTATAAACGTTTGAATATAATATATATTTTAAAATGTACATTTAAAAACTCGGTATTTTAAAATATACATTTTTAAAGAAGTATTATTAAAAATATGTTTTTTAACTAATTTAAAAAATAAAATACTCATTTCCTTAAAATTTAATAAAATTATTTTTCTAAATAAAATGTATATACAAAACAAAATATTCAACGACTGTGTACTTATTTTAAGTACATGGTCGGAGAAAAATATCTATTCATTATTTTTGTAGCCTTTCATGTATACTTGCAGAAATAAAAAAATTATTTCATTTTCCAGTAAAGCTTTCAGTATATATAAATAAAAATTTTTACTGTAAAAAATATCTTTTACCACCCAACATTTTATTATTTATCTTATGTGAAAACTTTTACATAATCTTTTATACATTCTGTGATATGTTTTTAAAAGATTATGGAAATATTTTAATAGTCCCTTTTTCTATGCATAAAGGTATTATATTCCTATGAAGCCTGCATGCAAGGTTCAATTACTTATAAAAGCAAAAATAAATAACTCTATTGTTTTTCAGGATGCTGGACAATAATTAAATTAAAATCAATATTACTTGCAATCGATAAAATCTCGTTAACTTATAACAATTACTTTAAATTTAATTACAAAACGTCTTCGTCTGACTATGCCAAGACTGAAAAATCGTTATTTTACAAAAAAAGATTGCTCTTCATATAAACGACTTTTATCTCAAAAATACATTCTGCAAAGAGCATCTTTTGTCAGAAGAGGTCAGCGTAGGATAACCGTAAATCAGCCGGCCGTAATCGAAGCGTCAAAAAAATTCATTTGAATTTTCCACTAAAAGAAATGACACACTAACTTTTTATCAAGCAGCCCCGCCCGCTCTATCAAACCCCAATATCCCAC